>VDFB02281492.1:1068576484-1068592534 GCA_007258455.2 Sequoia sempervirens | reverse complement strand
AAACCTAAATTGCATTTTCCTTAAAACCATCAAACTTTACAATTTTCTCTGCAACTCTACCTATACTCGACCAAAAAATATCTAACTTGCTAACCCGTACTTCTGGCCTTGAAATCCTTCTTATAGAAAATGAAGGAGCAAACAAGCATCGGGCTAGAAGTTACCTCTCATTTCACATGCATTTCTTCACAAGACTCTCGAGGACAATAGTTATACCTTCTTTATTTCTCATCCTACGCCCTATTCATGCATCCTACAATTACAACAGTAGCCATGGGGCCTCTTACACAAGCTACAGTAATCAAAAAAAGTGTAAGAGCCCCTTTATATCATGTTTGGACTACAAAACCCTCAAAAATAGGGTAATTGGGTTGTATGCAAAGAAATGAAGATTTCTAACTCAAATCAACGCCTTAAGCCCTCAAATCAAATTCAAATCAAAGCTAACACATATCTTCATGACCTGGAATTGATTTCACATCAAAATATGGCTGCATGTGACCATACAGTGCTGCATAACAGGAAAAATACAAAATTTTTGAAGAAAAACATAGATTTTTGAATGTCAAGAGCTTGTATTCTAAATCCTCAACCATCAACAACCATTACAATGATCACTTTATGCATTTTAAAGGCCTTTACATGTCAACCACTGAACAACCACCTCTACAACTAACTTTTTAATCTTTTATGATCACATGAAACATAAAACACACTAATTTCAAGGTTGCTAACATCACTATTGAAATGTTTTAATTTTTTGACCTTTCAAACATTAAAAAGTACTGTTGTCAAATAAAGTTTGCACCCTTGCTAAGATATTAACTATAGCAACCTATTGACACATGGGAACACTTCGAGGTTGTGGGTGACCTGGGAATGAAGTGGACCTCTAGATTATGGGTTGGTTCCCTTAAGATAACTTGAGAATACTAAAGAATGATAAGGAAAAGAGTAAGAAAGATTTACTTGAAATTTAAAACCTATCATTAACAGGTGGTACACCAAAGATTAAATTTGACAATACTGTTGAAACTCACATAAAATCTCAATAGAGCTAAACAATCTCACAACATAGAGATTTATGTTTATAAAAGCGAGTCTATGTAAGGTTCCGACTGTTCTAATGCTTAACACAAGGAAAACAAAGATGTTTTCACATATATGAACACAATAGAAAGAGATCACTAACATAAACCTGCACTATGACATAATATTCTTTGCATCTAGTACTAAAGGAATCTGATAAAATAAAGGATTACACAGAATTTTATCATGCAACTCACAACCAATACTAAACAACAAAGGAAAACCGGTGAAGGAAATGACTTTCAGTTGAAAGATAAGGAGTCTTTGTATTACAAACCTGTAGTATTCATACAAAAAAAATGAGTTACAAAGTCTAAATAATGTTTTTTTAGCAGTCTCTTTACCAAGAACTACTTTTCAAAAAAGGCAAAAATGCCATATATACCAAAGAGCGTCAGCCCCCTGCCTTAGGGTTTACAAAATGAGTCGGTGCCTTGAAACATCGGCCCTAGAAGCGCTTCAGAATGAAGCTAATGAGGCATTCAATGTGCATACCCTGCTCATGTCAGTGAACGCCCGCTCCCAGGCATGGCCTTCAAATCTTTTACAACGACCGCATTAACTCCAGCCCTCGTGTCCACCCTCGAGACTTCGTCAAAGCCGCTTTGAATGCTCTGCGGCATGGTCATTAATTTCGACCCACTTTTGCCAGCTGACATCCCAACTGTTATCGTGACTTCGCGGCCTCTTCCCCTTCGGCTCTCCTCCTGCCCTAAATCTTTCTACAAGTTGACCATCTTCGAGAAGCAACATCCGACCTACCCTGTTAGATCTTTTACACCATGTTCGCTGAGTCGATCCATGTCGAGCACATTCTTTCGACCTTTCTTTACAGGGGAAGTCAATCCGTCAAACTACCCATGACCGTCTCTAGCTCCATCTGATCAGTTGAACTCACGCCACGTAGATTCCCAGATGGTCAAAAGACCACTTCATCAGAATCACATGTCAGTGAGACACTAGCCGTGTCTCCCCGATGCAATTATGTCCTTCAGCAGTTATCGACAAGACATATGACGGTCGGCAAGACGTTACGGCGAGACCAAACCTTTTGCCGAGTCCTTTCAAAACTGGCGGGGGGGGTCCAAGATGGAAATGGAACCGGGATTAGGGTTGGAACATGGACCGAACATAAGAGACTTCGATAATCCTCAATTCAACGCACCGTTTTGGCTCCGCGTCCACAGAAAGGAAAAGAAACCAAAAAAACACAACCGGGACCGGAGCAAAAACTGATCTTGGGTGAACCACAACAGAGGCGGGAACGGAACCAAATCCGGTACTGAAAATTTTCCAAGTTTTAGGTTCGGATCCCATCCTAGCCCCGGCTCCGACTACATACAAAAAGGCAACGAGGAGGAAAAAGAAAGAAAAAGAAGGGAAGAAAAACATCTTGCGACCAAACGATCGAAACAAAAAGCAAAATGAGCAAGACTAGTGGAATCGGGATCGAAACTAAATCTGAACTAGAAACTTCTCTAAATTTCAGATTTAGATTCGTCCCAAACCCACTTCCATCAACATAAATCAAGAAGGAAGAAAGAAAGCTCAAAGAAAGGAAAAGAGAAGGAAACATCCCCCAACCACCGGCAGCGAAAAAGAAAAGAAATGAAGGGTGGAATTGGGATCGAAACCTGAACAGAAACAGGAACTGGAACTTTTGGAAAAGTTCCAAGTTCGGTTTCAATTCCGATTTCGAGTCCAAAAAAATGAAGAAAGTGCCTAAGGAAAAAGAAAACCCAAGGCACACGAAAAAAAGACCAAAGATGTCAAAAAACAAAGACCGGAAAAAAACCGATCCCCAGAACATAGTGGGGTGGAACTGGAGCAAAAAAGGAACTAGAACTTTTGGAAAAGTTCCAAGTTTGGTTTCTGTCCCGATCCGGTCCGCTTAAACACAACAAAAAATGGGAAAAAAGGAAAAAATAAAGAAACAGAGGGAAAAACCACCCCATGGTCAAACGCAAGGTCAAAAAAGAAAACGAAACGCACATAAGTGCAGAACCAGAACAGGAACCAGAACAAAAACAGAAACATAAACTTTTTTAAAAAGTTCCAATGTTTGGTTTCGATCTGACTCCGCCTTCGACAGAACAGAAAGAAAAAGGGCCCAAGGAAAACAAAACAGAAAGGGGAATAAACAAGGAAAAAACAAGATAAAGACCCACCCAAAAACTGAATACCTGCATGCTATGCTTAACCCTTGTGGGAGCCTCATTAAAACCACGTGTCGAATTAAGAACATAATCTCCCCTATAGCTACACAAGAAGCAAACAAGTTAGAAAATATGTAACCCTGATGCAAATGTTCCTCTAGTTGGCCTTCAAGAACACTTGGAAGCATGGATTCCCCTGCCTAATTGAGCCTGTAGGTGAAAATCAGGTAACATTTCTGGCAACCTCAGCGGGATGTTTGCCTACTAAACATGCAAACCAGTAGCCTAGTCCTATCCATTGGGCATGGAGTCATTGGGAAAACTCAGAAACAGACTTGGAGCAGCCATGTGCATGGCTGTAACTCACTTGAGACTCATAGAACATAACAGGTTGCCGAAAACTTATTGAAAACAGGAAAAAACTGAAGTGAAACTATTTACCGTGCTGGGACAGCACTTAGGGAATGAAAACTGCACCTATTCTCTAGAATTTTAACAACTATGTATAGATTTGGGTCCATACCTTAGAAGCAACATTTGAGGTGAATCCCATTCACTGGGATTGGTTCCACTATACCAACCAACCTAGATAGTTGGAAAGCATTATATTGTTTCTCCTCAGTAATGATATATGGCCCAGTCCAAAGTGCATCAAATTTGGAGTGCTTTCCATGCTTGCTTTTTAATTCATCCCACTTTAGCACTATGTCACCTTCTTGGAACACTCTGGGAGATGCCTTTTTATCGAATGACCTTTTCATTTGAGTCTAATATTGCTCAATCCTTTTCACTGCTTCAACTCTGAGTTCTTCAAGCTCAATTAATTGAGCCAACCTTGCTATCATAGGCTCCTCCTCAATCATATCAAGCTGGTTTACCAGATCCAGGGCTGGGAGTTCAACTGAAATGGGCAGTCTTTCCTTTTTTCTATATACCAGCACGTATGGGGAGAGACCAGTTGACCTTTTAGATGTAATCCTATCAGCCCACAAGGCTGATTTTAGCTTGGTGTGCCAGGCTTTTTGATTTTCCTACATAGTTCTCTTAATGATCCTCAGGAGATTTTTGTTAGTGGATTCAGCCTATCCATTGCCCTGCAGATAATAATTAGAGGATGTACTCAGATATATACCATTTTTGACAGCTTAGTCAGAAATTTTAACACTCACAAAAGCAAGGGCATTGTCTGACACAATAGAATCTGGAATACCAAATCTGGTAATTAACTCTTCATAGAAATTCAGGACAGCATATTCATTAGCTTCTTTGAGTGCCACAACTTTAGTCCATTTTGAAAAATAATCAGTGGCTGTGAGTATCCACTTGTGGCCTGCACTTGATGGCGGGTTTATAATCCTAATGAAATCCAAACCCCATTTCATGAAGGGTTGATCAATTTGAATTGGTTGCAGCGGGAGGGCTGCCAACTTCTCTTTTCTAGCAAAAATAGCACACTCTTTGCACTTTCTTACCCAAAAATGAGCATCGTTGAATAAGGTAGGCTAGTAATAGCCTCCTTTCATTATTTTAAGGGTTGTGGCTCTTGGAGAAAAGTGTCCGCCAGCTGACCCTCGATGAAATTCATGCAATACTCTATCAACCTGATCAACTTTAATACATCTTAATAGGACACTATGAAAATCTCTTTTAAACATCAAAACATTTAAAAGAACATAAGGTATGGATTGCAGTCGATAATACCTCCTTCTGGATTTAGTTAGATCAAGAGGGCACTCACGAGTTAATAAAAAATGTGTCATTTCTGTAATCCAACCAGTAGGAGCAGGTATAGTAGTTTGTTGTCCATCTTGGGGTGCTAAAACAAAACTTTCCTCCTCCTTTACACTGTTGTTGTTGTCCTCAGTAAGTTGTTCGTAGAGACCTCTCCCTCTTATTAGTTTGGTAACCTTTATTTCAAGGTCATACTCCATCACCTTAGTGACCCAACCAGCTCTTTTATCACTCAAATCTTTGTTTAATAAAAACTCTTTCACACTTGGATGAGCAACCATCAGTATAATCTTGTTATTGGAAAGCATGTGTCCGAACTTCTTTAAGCTTCTTATGACAACGAGAACATGTTTCTCTACAAAAGTATACTTGAGCTCATAATCTTTGAGTCCCTGATTGAAGAATGCCACGGGTTGTTCAGATCCTTCATCATTTTGTTGTACAAGCATGGCTGAAAGTGAATCAATATTTCCATAGGCATACAAAATGAAATCTTTAGAAAAGTCAGGATTCAGAAGTGTAGGTGTGGTTGCTAATGCCTCTTTTATAAGCTCAAAACTTCTCTTCCCATCCTTAGTCCAGCTGAAAGGTACATTCTTTCTCAGCATGTGAGTTAATGGACTTAATAAATCAGCAATGTCAAGGATAAATCTCCTAACAAAGTTAATCCTACCAATAAAACTCTACAAACTTTTCTTGTGTGTTGGTAAAGGAAGAGTTAAGATGGCACTTATTCTTTCAGGGTCAATAGTAATACCCTGTTTAGATACCACATAACCAAGCAATCTTCCTTTGTGAACAACAAACACACACTTTTTGGGGTTAAGTGATATCTCAAATTCCTTGCATTTTTCAAAAATCTGCCTCAAATGACTCAGATGATCCCTAGCCTCCTTAGAAAAAATAGTGATATCATCAAGATAGACTAAGACTATCTTGTACATTAAACCCTGAAAGGCCATATCCATTTCCTTTTGAAAGGTTTCCCCAGCATTAAATAAACCAAAGGGCATTTTCCGATAGGCCACAGTTCCCCATTTTGTGGTGAAGGTTGTCTTGTACCGATCCTCTTTTTTCACTAATATCTAGTTGTAACTAGAATAGCCATCTAATAAGGAAAACCTTTCAGACCTTGAAACTACCTAAAGTATCTACTCCATAGAAGGCAGAGGATGACGGTCCTTTAAGGAGGCCCTATTTAAGTCACGAAAATCTACACAAAGTCTTATTTCACCATTTTTCTTCCTTACTGGTACTAGGTTTGAAACCCATGAGGTATGCTTGATGGGGAAAATAATGTTGCTTTCAATCAACTTATCTAGCTCCTTTTTCATCAAAGGTTCTAACTTAGGATTCAAGGGCCTCTGCTTTTGCCTAACAGGTTTGACATTAGGCTCAAGCTCAATGGTATGTTGAGCAAGTTGGGGATTAAATCCATTTAAATTAGTATATTTCCAGGCAAAGATATCATTAAATTCTTGACAAAGCTAAACAAAAACATGCTTCTCTTCAGTTGTACATACCTTGCCTAACTTAAGAATCTTTTCTTTGAAAACTTCAACTTCTTCATAGTGCTCTTGTTGAACCTAAATACTCCCCTTAGGTTTTCTAGCTTCATCATCAGTATTAAAAATGGATTCTAAAGTGACCAGGCCTTTAGGCAACTTGTTGTTTTTTAGCTGAATAATATGGTCATTGTACTAGTGCTGTAACTTTTCCTGATTGGCATGTGAGAAATCAGCTTCTTCTCTTAAAAAGTTGACGATCTGTTGGTCACTATCAAAGACTTTCCAGTGTATATTATTATCAGGCACAACAGGCCTAACTATAATCTTGATATGCTGATTAGTCTTATCGCTGCAAATCTTCTTTGGAATATCATGTTCAGCTCCTACAGCAGCTAATCTATCAGCATGTTTATTCTGAGCTCTAGGAATGGAAATCAGGTTAAATGCCCCAAATCCCTCTAAGAGGTCCCATACCCTATTCCTGTAAGACCTGAGTATATCATTTTAACAGCATTAAGCTTTCTCGCCTAATTGACAACCAACTCATTGTCACCATAAACTTTTAGACAGCTGATACCTCTCTATCTCGCCCACTCCAAGCCCTGGACTAGAGTTTCATATTCAGCAAAATTATTAGAATAGCTAAAACAGAATCTGAAAGCGAGATAGTACTTCTGACCTTCTGGTGATACCAACATACATCCACCACCAGTACCTACCCTACTCCTTGAGCCATCAAAATACAGCCCCCACAGATATTTTCATGTTGTTCACTATGTTGTTCCTTGTCCTTTTCAATATTAGGCATAAAGGAGTCAGTCTCACGCATCACATAAACACCAATGTCAACCTCCTCTAATTGCTCACCTGTACCAACTTCATGAGCTTGAGACACCCACTCTTTAGGAAGAATATCTGATGTTCTTTCTATTTGAATCTTAGCCTCTTGAACAGCAGGTTGCTCCACTTGTACACTTGTAAATACATTGGCATTGATAGGATATGGATTGTAAGGTTCGATATGAACCTTGGCTATGGGTTCTGATTTAATAGTGACTCTAGTACCATATCTAGTCCTGAACAGCATGTGAGACCAATCAGAGGATAGGTAACCACCTATCTTGGCCGTAAAATCCCTAGATAAACAAAGGGAAAAGTATGGGGGCAACTCAATAATGTATATATCCTATGGTATTGCAAAATTTGGACAGGCATGTAGAGTTAAGCTCAAATTTTTAATGACCCCTACTGTGTTCACAACAGTACCATCCAATTGTACTACCCCCTTTTCTAGTGGATCATATTCAATTCCCAACTTATCGACGATTTGTTTGGGCAGAATTGAACTACTAGCCCCTGAGTCAATCATACAATTATGAACCAGATGATCTCCTATGATCAATGACAAATAAAAAGGAGGTGGCTTGGCCTTAGCAGCTTGCTGCTCTTCATCACCAACAGTAGTATTAGCCAACGCAACCTTCTCCTTTTCTACACTAGGCTCATCTGAGACACTTAAACCTGATAAAGCAGATTGAAGTAGGTCCTTTTGACTTGGAATACTCAGAGAATCCCATATTGACATGGGTACATTAATTTTCTTCATATGCTCCAATATATTGAAAGATGTAGCAGGTTTAACTTGACCTTTGGGAGGAATAACATCAACTTTAACTAAAGGCGCCTGGGCTGATAAATTGGACTTTTGCTTGCCTACCAAAGGCTGACCCCTTGGTAGCATTCAGATCTGGTCAACTTTTGACGGGCCAAGAGCATTCTGATTTTGGTTTAGCCCTTGTTTTGATTGAGTCCAAACTGTATTAGGTTGATGTCCTTCATCTATTGCCCTCTTCTTACTGCGTGTATTGTCTGCAATTGAAGAATCAACATGGACCACTCCACAAAATTCTTCCCCTTTCCAATTGAGGAATGTAGACTCATGTGTCTGTTGCTCTTGTTGTTGTACTTCAGTTGCTACAGGAACACTAGACTGTATTGTTGAACTATTCTAAACCATCAAGGCTTGGTTAAGCAGCCCATTTACACAGGTACCCTGATTATGGGGTTGACTACATGAAAAGCATCACTCATAATCTTGAACTAAGTTATTTTGGATAGTTGCAAGCTCTTTGGAAGTGCTTGTAGTGTTGGAGTCATAAGCTTGATGTGGCCTTGGGTTAGGAGCAAAATTTTGGCCTTGATTATAAGGCTGGTAAGGTGGTCTATTGGTCTGATTTTGCTAGTAATTAGACTGAAATGGGGGCTGATAAGGCTTAAAACCTTGATTTTGTTGTTTTTTAAGATTAACCATCTCATTGCCAAAGGTTGTCAGAAGGCCTTTAATCTCTTGCAGTTCGTTAGACTGAGCTGGAAATGCATTTACTTGACCGTTAGGCTGGGTATTAGGTGCTGGCAATGCTGGTGCACTTGGAATAACAGCCAAAGGAGGTAACTGCATAGGGGTTGGAGGCTGAAACATAGGAAATATTGGCATAGGTGATCTTGGGGCAATTTTACCAGCCTGTATGAGGTTGTTTTTAGCTCTAACAGCTACACCATATGTTGTAGGAAGTGTATCACCTCCCATCGATTGAATCATTACAAACATATCACTATTTAAAGCTCTTAAATAGTATAAAAAGGCATGATTAGCAGTAGGTCTTACCGTTTGTGGAATTCTATCCCACGTCCTCTGGAAAAGATGATTGAAATTTGACATAACTTCATGAGGAGCTCTTTTGATTGTAGACAGTTACTCCACCAATGACAGGTGGTCAGATTTATCTTCAAAAAATTTGCACAATTGGCTGCCTAACTCATCCCATGTTGCTATGGAGTTGACAGGCAGGCCTCTAAACCATTGCAAGGCTTCTCCTTTAAATGACGCTGCCAGCAATCTGAGTGCAACATTTTCTTCAATCACATGGTGAACAACACACAGGTTAGCAACGTCTTTTATATGCTCTATTGGGGTGGTATGATCCTCGCCATGAAAATATGGTAGACTTTTTAAGGCAGTGACAGTAATTTTGTCATGTTGAGTCAGATTCAGTGGGTTGCCTTGGTTAAAAGCAGCAAATGGCTAATTTCTCACTACTGGAATCATTGTTACTAGGATATTCATAGCAATAACAACATGAACAGTAGTATGGCTTCTCACAGAAGGATTCAACTTGGATCTTCTAAAATAAACAACTACCTTTTGAACCTTCTGGATTTCCCTGCCCCTCCTCTTAGGCGGGGACAACTGCAAATACTCAAAAACAGGCGAGTTACCTCTAGTCTGCACTCTTCTCATGAGCAATAACGCACTGGAGCTGCTAAATCTGAGCTCGGAGTCGCCAAGTATGCTAAAATTTGTCTCTTAAAGATGGAAAATTCTGCTGCACATACCAAATAGAAATATGATAATTAACTGCTGGTGAATAAGATTGAAACACAGTTCTCAGTCCCACCGGGCATGCCAAAAACTGTTGTCAAATAAAGTTTGCACCCTTGCTAAGCTATTAACTATAGCAACCTATTGACACATGGGAACACTTCGAGGTTGTGGGTGACCTGGGAATGAAGTGGACCTCCAGATTATGGGCTGGTTCCCTTAAGATAACTTGAGAATACTAAAGAATGATAAGGAAAAGAGTAAGAAGGATTTACTTGAAATTTAAAACCTATCATTAATAGGTGGTACACCAAAGATAAAATTTGATAATACTGTTGAAACTCACAGAAAATCTCAATAGAGCTAAACAATCTCACAACACAGAGATTTATGTTTATAAAAGCGAGTCTACGTAAGGTTCTGACTGTTCTAATGCTTAACACAAGGAAAACAAAGATTTTTTCACATATATGAATACAATAGAAAGAGATCACTAACATAAACCTGCACTATGACATAATATTCTTTGCATCCAGTACTAAAGGAATTCGATAAAATAAAGGATTACACAAAATTTTATCATGCAACTCACAACCAATACTAAACAAGAAAGGAAAACCAGTGAAGGAAATGACTTTCTATTGAAAGATGAGTCTCTGTATTACAAACCTGTAGTATTCATACAAAAAAAATGAGTTACAAAGTCTGAATAATGCTTTTTTAGCAGTCTCTTGACCAAGAACTACTTTTCAAAAAAGGAAAAAATGCCATATATACCAAATAGCGTCGACCCCCTGCCTTAGGGTTTACAAAATGAGTCGGTGCCTTGACAAGTCGGCCCTAGAAGCGCTTCAGAATGAATCTAATGAGGCATTCAATGTGCATACCCTGCTCATGTCAGTGAATGCCCGCTCCCAGGCATGGCCTTCAGATCTTTTACAACAACCACATTAAATCCATCCCTTGTGTCCACCCTTGAGACTTCATCAGAGCCACTTTGAATGCTCTATGGCATGGTCATTAATGTCGACCCACTTTTTCCAGCCGACATCCCAACTGTTATCGTGACTTCGCGGCCTCTTCCCCTTCGGCTCTCCTCCTACCCTAGATCTTTCTGCAAGTTGACCATCTTCGAGAAGCAACATCTGACCTGCCCTGTTAGATCTTTTACACCATGTTCACTGAGTCGATCCATGCTAAGCACATTCTTTCAACCTTTCTTTACAGGGGGAGTCAATCTGTCAAACTACCCATGACCGTCTCTAACTCCATCTGATCGGTTGAACTCGCGCCACATAGATTCCCAGACAGTCAAAAGATCACTTCATCAAAATTGCATGTTGGTGAGACACTAGCCGTGTCTCCCCGATGTGATTAAGTCCTTTAGCAGTTATCGACAAGACATACGATAGTCGGCAAGATGTTACAGCAAGACCAAACCTTTCGCTGAGTCCTTTCAAAACTAGCGGGGGGGCCCAAGATGGAACCAGAACCGAGATCGGGGTCGGAACGTGGACCGAACATAAGAGACTTCGCTAATCGTCAATTCAATGCACTGTTCTGGCTCCATGTCCACAGAAAGGCAAAGCAACCAAAAAAACACAACCAGGACAGGAGCAAAAACCGATCCTAGGCGAACCACAACAAAGGCGGGAACAAAACCAAATCCGGTACTGAAACTTTTCCAAGTTTCAGGTTCGGATCCCATCCCAGCCCCGGCTCCGAATACATATAAAAAGACAACGAGGAGGAAAAAGAAAGCAAAAGAGGGGAAGAAAAACATCCCGCGACCAAACGATCGAAACAAAAAGCAAAATGAGCAAGACCGGCGGAATCGGGACTGGAACTAAATCCAAACTAGAAACTTCTCTAAATTTTAGATTTAGATTCATTCCGAACCCACTTTCGTCAACATAAAGCAAGAAGGAAGAAAGAAAGCTCAAAGAAAGGCAAAGAGAAGGAAACATCCCCCGACCACCGGCAGCGAAAAAACAAAGAAACGAAGGGCGGAACCGGGATCGAAACTGGAACAGAAATAGGAACTAGAAATTTTGGAAAAGTTCCAAGTTCTGTTTTAGTTCTGATTCTGAGTCCAAAAAAATGAAGAAAGTGCCTAAGGAAAAATAAAACCTATGGCACACGAAAAAAAAGACCAAAGGATGTCAAAACATAAACGAGATCAGAATGAAAACCGATCTCAGGCGGAACACAGCGGAGGCGGAACTGGAGCAAAAACAAGAATTGAAACTTTTGGAAAAGTTCCAAGTTAGGTTTTTGTCCCGATCTCGGGTCTTCCAAAACACAACAAAAAATGGGAAAAAAGGAAAAAAGAAAGAAACAAAGGGAAAAACCACCCCACGGTCAAATTCAAGGTCAAAAAAGAAAACGAAACGCACATAAGTGCAGAACCGGAACCGAAACCAGAACAAAAATGGAAATTGGAACTTTTTTAAAAAGTTCCAATGTTTGGTTTCGGTCCGACTCCACCTCCGACAGAACAGAAAGAAAAAGGGCCCAAGGAAAACAAAACGGAAAGGGGAATAAACAAGGCGAAAACAAGATGAAGACCCACCCAAAAACTGAATACCTACACGCTGGGCTCAACCCTTGTGGGAGCCTCATTAAAACCACGTGCTGAATTAAGAACATAATCTCCCCTGCAGCTGGACAAGAAGCAAACAAGATAGAAAATATGTAACCTTGATGCAAATGTTCCTCCAGTTGGCCTTGAAGAACACCTGGAAGCATGGATTCCCCTACCTAATTGAGCCCGTAGGTGAAAATCGGGTAACAAGTACATCATTAAATTAATTATGTAATGGCATAAAAATTTAAAACAT
Source organism: Sequoia sempervirens (assembly GCA_007258455.2). Lineage (NCBI taxonomy): Eukaryota > Viridiplantae > Streptophyta > Pinopsida > Cupressales > Cupressaceae > Sequoia > Sequoia sempervirens. The sequence goes on along the minus strand of VDFB02281492.1, from coordinate 1,068,579,831 downwards.
CACGAATTAATTATGTAACCACATAAGTCAAATATAATTCTATCAAGAAATTAATATCAAATAGATAATAATATCTCATAACTCATACATTTCAATGTCATTGATCTTCTTCTTCATCCAACTCTTTGTCTGTATCATCCAATCCAGATTCGACATTGTAAGGATTGGTCATATTATCATCATCATCATCGATATCAGTTTCGATAATTTCATCATCCACATGGATATCATCTTCATGAACATTAACTCCTACATCATCATGATCTAGTTCCTCCTCTTTGACATATTCGTCAGGGACATCATCAACTAACTATTGATCCTGATCATCATCTACATCATCTTCTAGTTCTTCAGTATCTTCTTCTTCCACCACATTATACTTTACCATCCTTCCTCTTGGATCATGTCTAACAACAAATGACCAACCCGGTTTACCTAGAACCTCTAAGTAAAATACCTACTCACATTGGCTTGGAAGAACATAGGGCTCATTTCCAGCTCACTTGATTGACCTTGTATTAACCATGGTAAATCCATTATCATGTTCAATAATAGTTCTCTCAGGATCATTTTCATTCAATCGTAGCCTGTACCATAGGATGACGAACATAATTAATTTGAAGGACTTAAAGTCACACTCAAGTATATCGTCCAAAATCTCATAGTATTGATTTTCTGAGACTTCTGGATGTATGTTGCTTCTAGATGAACATTAGTCACCTGAAAGACTGCAGTTAAACCAGAATCACAAGTTTTCTTTATGTCATCCAACATTTTGATTCAAAATTTACGACCATTGCACTACATAGCCTTGTGGTGTTTCACCTGCAATATGTCAAACATGTAAAAATTATTGCAATATCATCAGTTGATAAACATATTTATTCTTGGCTGAATGTATGCAAAGAAAACAATCTCAACATATATATACATCAATATAATTGAAAATAATTAAATAATATGGGTGATTAATATATTTATACATACCTGTTTATCTCTTAAACCATATACTAAATCAATTTCCCTTTGTGTAACATTGGAATCTCCATTACAATGAGCTTCTTTAACCAATGAAGCCACACCTTCCCATGTTAATGCGTGACCAGATTGTTCACATCGTTCAATCCATACTGTCATCCAATCAAGATTGTTTGCAACGTATAAATGTAGTGCATCCCACTCTCAACCAACTGTATCAAAAAAATTGAAATTCACAAATGACGTATAATTAGTTAAATACCACAGTATACAACCTTAATTTATAATTGATGTATATTGAAGATTAAAAATTAAATAAGTATAATATACATAAAAACCATATGTAAAATGTATTCCAATTAATCTCTATGACCATCTTATAATTACCTCTCACTTTCCTCAATCTACCTTTCCCCATCAGGTACTCCCCTTCGAATTTGTTAATGGAGTTGGGATCCCAAATGCAATCTACATGGATCTTTGCTGCAAACTTAGGAAGATATTCACTAATGTACACCATGGTCTGGTATACCATATATCCTCCACCATAGAACCCTCAGGATGTGCTCTTTGTCTAACCAAAGCCTTCAAAAATTTCAAGTGTCTCTCAACCATCCACATTGACCTTGTGTGTACAGGTCCACATAATTCAATCTCCTCAACTTGGTGTGAGGTAGTGTTCTTGTGCATTGAAAAATGTGAAGGTAGACACTTTTGCATTTCACACATTAGACAAGGAATTTTTCTCTTCCAATAATTTATATCTTCTTTATGGATTTCTTTAGATGACAACCACCTACAAGTGATTTAAGGCTAAATATATTAACGAGATTTAACAAAATATACAGTATATTACATAACAAGTAAAAAAATGGCAATTATAAGATGTATACAACGAATTGAACAAATCTCGCTACTTACCTCATGTATTTTCCAAGATCATATATAACTTGCTTGACATTGTTGTCAAAGTTGTCCGGGAGAGATAGAGGTAGAACGTACTGCAACAATTATAAAATGATCTTTTCATTATTTTTCCAAAATTAGTAAACATAATACACTAAAAAGTACATGCATTATATAGGTGTATATAATATACTAGAATAATTACCTTAATAAAGGTATGCCAATCATGCGTTTTCATCCCTGACCCAAATTCACCTTTCTTTGTTATTATATTGTTTATGTTCGCAGCAAATCCTGTGGAAATTGAATTTTTTGTATGACTTCTTTTATGTAGCATTGCTTTGCTCTCTGTTAATAACCAAGGAAGGGCACTTATATTAATTTGGTCTCCATCACTATTTAATTGAATGACATTTTTCATTGCATGATTGGCTTCCTGAATGTCACTATAAATTTTGACAATTTTTTCTTTGTCATGCCTTCCATCCAATATTTTCCATAACGTTTTTGTTATATTCTTTCCGATATGCATTGTATCAAACAAATGCACAATTTGTAGCTGCTCATAGTAGGGTAACCTACTAAATTGTCTGGGATAACTTTTCAAGTCCCTGTGGAAGCCAACCATTAATGCCTTGACGACCTTCATGAAGCATATAAGTTAAACAAATTAACAACAACAATCATTGTCAATTACATCATGAGTAAACACAACACAATATAAAAATATAAATTCAAAACATATCATATATGATAGATAAACAATTTGATCCGATGTATAACCTTGACGATTAATTCTATTATATTCCAACTTCCATAGGCGAGGTGTTATTCTTCATGGTTTTGATGTAGTCTCTTCTTTCCCATTGAAAAGATGTTTTTCAATAGTTCGATACTTATGATTTCTATGGAGGAAGTGTCTATACTCATCAAACACCTGCTTTCCTAAACTTGTTGAACTGACCCGAGATTTCATCTTTGGACCACAAATTGGACAATACAAATTTTCCTTTGTTTGAAGACTTGCAAGATCATATATAATTGGATTAAATATATGTCGAATTTTTATAATTTATATATAATGAATAGATTATTTAAAACATGCATGATATCTACTTCATCAAATTAAATATTGTTAAAGTGCAGTCGAGCGTTATAACATACCACGAAAATGTGTTAGCCCTGGGGCATCATGAATTGTCCATACAAGCATTGCATGGAATTGAAGTTGTCTTTGTCCTATTGGTCTAGAGATGTCATGCATAGTGACACCATTCCATAACTTTAGTAGCACTTTCATTCGATAAAGACTTCGATATATACATTCCTTATCTTTAACTTGGTACCCCACCTAGTTGAATGAACATAAACATTACATAATTATTATAACCATTTTACTGCAATATATATAAATTAGTAATACATGACTATTTGAATAAGAAAAAATATAAGTCATTATGCAA
>VDFB02281492.1:1068555411-1068576384 GCA_007258455.2 Sequoia sempervirens | reverse complement strand
ACAAAGAAAACCAACAAACCCACAACTACCCCTATTTTGAAGGAGTTTAGTTTTCCCCCCTTCCTAATCTCGCTAATATTGTCTAATTATTTTAAAGAGATGAAGGGTCATAACACAACTTTATTCAACCCAGTAAATAGCTTGGTTAATGAAACTTGACAAAAGCAACAAAATAATTGCTACATTTGGCATTTCATGTTGAATGAAGAGGGTGACAATAATCTAATTATAGTTTAATAAAACACTATTTTTATAAGAAGGCTTGACATTAGAAAGATAAGTATTACTTATAGTTTAATAAAACACTATTATAGTTTTACCAACATATACTATTGTATGCTTGCATGGCTTCTTAGTTAATATATGGGAGATAGAGATAGATGGGGAGAGAAAGAGAGAGAGATATATGGGAAGAGAAAGAGAGATGGAGATATGTATGGGAAGAGAAGAGACGGGAGATAGAGAGCAGATGGATAGGGGATAGGGAGGGAGAGATGGTGAGAGATAGAGATGTGGGATAGAGATGGGAGGGAGAGAAAGGATATAAGATAGAAAGAGATAGAGAGAGGAGGAGGGCGACTCCAAAAGAGAAATAGAGATAGAGATACAGAGTAGGAGAGATGGAGGAGACAAGGATTGAATGAGAGAGAAAGGGGAGAGGAGATATCTCAATAGATAGGAGAGGTGAAGAGGGAGGATAGATAGTGGAGATATATAGAGACATAGGTGAGGACAGGAGAGATATATCAATCACCCTCCCTATATCTTTATCTATTCATCCTTATCTCTTTATCTCTACCTCTCTCTATCTCTTTGTCTCCCTTTCTATTTGTATGTTTGTCACTATCTCCTTCTCTCTCTATATTTTCTTCCCTATATTTATCCTTGTCTCCTTAAGTGTGCAATGGGTACATTGAAGAGGTCTTAAAGGAGAATTATCATATCTTTAATCAAATGGCATGCTACCTTGAGCATAACTCCCCAAGGAAACATGCCATCCTTGGATTGTTGACATGAAACAACCAATCAAAATTTAGTTTCCTCTCTCATATTAATATATATTACTATTATATTAGATATATATTATATTAATTATATTTTGTATTATATAAAAATCTACTTATTATTAATTGTTAATTATAATAATTTTGTTAAAGAATATAATATATAATTATAATAAGTTGAATAATTATATTATTTATTATGTAAAATATAGCTAATATATACTTAACTATATTGTAGAATATTAAAACCTAGCTAAATGGCGCAAAAAAATTCAATTTAATTAACATACTCTAAAACCTAACGAAACCAGGTTGTAGCTCATCAAATTGGAGAAGTGAAAGGTCAATACTAGTGTCGAGGAAGAGTTTGGAGTAGTGAAAACAAGGTCAATGCCAGCACAGAGGAAGATTTTGGAGTTAAAACAAGGTCAATATTAGCACTGGCGAAGAGTTTGGAGGAGTGAAAACAAGGTCAATATCAGCGTCGAGGAAGAGTTTAGAGGAGTGAAAACAAGGTCAATACCAGCGCTGAGGATGAGGTTGACGGCACTCGGGGAAAATCAATGACCAAGGGGCAATGAGTACTGTAAGTTTGGCATGCCCATTCTCTTTAACTTGAAATTTTCATGCCTAGTTTCTAAAGATCTTCTCGTACATTGGCACCCCCATTCTCGTAAAATGGTATAAGATAAGACAAAAAATAAAATAGCTTAGTCTTTCATATTTTTATCAATCAGCCTCAGGTCTTGGAAAATCTCCCATAATCTACCCACATCTTGGTTGAGGTCTAGGATTTCATCACATAGCCTTCATCACATGAGTCTGAAGTAATTTGTAGACATAGCCCAAGTATATGCTAGGCTAAGGTAGATCTAATGAATGGAAATAGAGGCATAAAATTCTTCTTTACTACCTCCACCACAAACATACGCAAGGTGTTGGTTGTTTTTACGGTAAGTGGGTTGATCTTCTAATCTACCTATGGAATTTCCAATTCCAATAAAGGACAGCTCGAATGACCTAGACCAATTGACGAGGATTTTAAAGACCTCCTACACTTTGGGCTCTGCAAGACCCAGGAGGGTGATCCCTTAATGCGTTTACAACCTCTCCACCATCATCATAAACAACATTAACAACAACAAATAATCTCATTTAATAGCTTAACATAATAGGATATTATTGAATACAATTGGTTGTTTATCAATAATATCAACTATTTGGAGCATGAGATAACTACAACAACATTTCACAGTATAAGATAGTCATTGATTCACAATTTGTAGCAAGCTCTAGGTAAAGGAAAACAAATACTGAGCCATACAAATAAGTACAACTTAGATCAGTGCCATATATCCATTGGAGGAGTCAAATTTATAAGCATCTAAAGGTTTATGACAGATTTAACACATAAAATATAAGATCCTTGATAACATTGCTTTACAATCTCATCAATATGTATTCTAACCCAATACTACTTATCAAATCCTTATACAGAACATATCCACCTACAATCCCATTCAATAATTTTAATTAATTCCTTGAATTAAAGCTAAAACAAGAATCATACACACCATAACAGTGAGATGAACGAAACAACCCTTGATCATTTTATTCAAAATTCAGATATTCTTGTACAATGGAGAGACATGAGCTTGAATTAATCATATCAATTCAAATGTCAGTACTATCATAAAACATCAAATCCCCATGAATTAAAAACCTACTACAGAATGACTCAAAACCTAAATTGCATTTTCCCTAAAACCATCAGATTTTACAATTTTCTTTGCAACTTCATCTAGACTCGGCCAAAAATATCTAACTTGCTAACCCGTACTTCTGGCCTTGAAATCCTTCTTATAGAAAAAGAAGGAGCAAAAAAGCATTGGACCAGAAAGCACACGTGTCACTATCCAATTGGACTGCCTTGTGATATTCCAAAAAGTAACGGCCCAAAAGATCCCACCCAAGGCATAAGATAAACACTAGGGTTTTACATGAATACAAAGGTAAAACTCCAACCTTAGGCTTTTCCCAAAAACCATAGATGACCAAAGACATAAGGCAAGATAAAAATAGAACACAAAGATAAATTTTTTGAAGTTCCATCACAAGGAAAGGTCTCATCCCTTTTTGGTAGTGATAACCTCCTCCACACACAACCCTTAAAAATTATGAATAGAGGAATATAATCTTTGAAGAACTCAAAGTTGATTCTCTCCTACCTGATGCAATTAGTCATTTTATCCCTAATAAACATTTATAGCATTGAACATAGACCAAATTTTCACAATAGAAGAATTTTGATCATACTTTTCCAATGATGGAATTAAGGAGAAAACCTTAGGTTAAATGAATAATTCCTAGCTAAGTCCTTTAAATCAAGTCCAATCATATAAGAGAAGACCATTGCTATGTGTACCTGGATACCATGGAGAAAGGCTCTTTGTGCTCTTTCATCAATCATCCTACCTTAAAACACACCAAAAGTCTCCTAGAAATTAGATATAGAAGATTTAAAATGACTTAAAAAAAAACTATTGCCAAAAGAGCAAACTTATGATGACTTAACCGTGCCTAGTACACACCTCCCCCGCTAGCCACTTCTGTGACATAAGGAAATTAAATGTAAACCTTTTGCTATTTTTAGTCATGTAGGTGTCCAATAAAACCACTTGGTGGAAATTCCCTTCAAGTTTATTATTTACTCTTGAATGAAGAGCAAAGTCCCTTTGATTTAACGAGAATACATTTGAGGCCCTATTGTAAACCAAAATTTAGTCACATTTTAACACTTGTTACAAAGTTTGGGAGTTAAAACTTTAAGTAGATTTGATTTGTGATGGACACATTTGGATGGTAGTAACAATAATTTGCAATCTATCAAGACTTGATTACCTTATAACTTGTGAAATTCTAGCGATGAAATGATAGATTAATCATAATGTCACCTTAGGATCACATCACCATGAAAGAACTTCATCCAACATCCTTATGAGTGCAAGTACCACCAAATAGGTATTTATCAAATATGTCTTCCTCGAGTGAGGTAAATTCATGAAGAGAAGAGGAAAGTGAGATATGTAGTATGTCTAAAAGAGGGAGATCAACTAGAGGTCAAAGCATTTAGAAGAAAATTTTGTAAACGCATGGAATTTTTTTCTTTGCCGGCTGGGCCATGTTCTTATGATGATTATATATGAGTAGCCGTTGAGGTGCCCTTTGAGGTACAAAACATATAATCAATGGGTACCCAAGGAACTTCCTCTCCAATAAACACCGGATTTTTGTGTCAACGAGAGGATATATCGCATAGCACCATCGTCATTACATGGTTTGGGCCTATTTTGCATGGACGACATAAAGGTCTATTACGAAAAAGTTACTGAATTGATGGAGTATGTCGAACCCTATTATAGTTACAAATATTGGATGCAACTGGTTCGATATACACGAAGTATGTGTAGGTATGCACTATTAGAAAATTATATACAACTAAAAGCTAAGGATCAAAATAAAGGAGTGGCTATGTAAATTGATGGAAGGCCAAAAGCATCAGGGAATATCGCAAGGTTTATAAATAGTACACGACCTGAGTCAACAAATAAGCAACCTTAAATACATATCTCGAAGACGAGGGAAATCGGTATTCGTGATGTAACGATAAAAAATCAATAATCAGAGGTAGCGATCACAATCAATTACAATTTGAATCACTTAGTTACAAACATATTACTATGGGGTGGTAATGCACTATGTACCATTTTACCCAACCTCCAATTAATGACTCCAATATACCATTTTTTCTTATGTTTTTTTTCGTAAGTCTATTGGTTTCATTTCGGTAATATTTTTTTATATTTAATTTTTGTCACAACAAGACATTGATCGTATGGAGAAGGCTCCGGAAAAAAGCACAGATCGTGATGTATCTTCAGGCGCTTCTACCCGACAGGTTTACCTCATTGTAATTGTACAAATTAGATACGAGAAAAATATTTTATTATTATGTTGTTTTCATAAGTTTATTGGGTTAATTTTGATAATGTTTTTAATATTCTTGTTGCATTCGACTGATCGGGGAAAGGCACCAACAGTAGACGATAGCATCCATAGGGAGGTGCAGTCAATAATATGGGATGATGACATCACTTATTCAACAAACCCTCTCGATATGATAAGGAAGACCCAAAAAAAATGTAATGAAGAAATCCTTAAGTTGTTATTCATAGTGCCTCAAATAGATGAGATAAGAGAGAGGGTTAAAATATTGACTGAGAGATCACAAAACTTGCAAGTAAGCTATCATGAGGTCTTTAATTATAGCATAAGTTCATTCATGGTTTTATATTTTGTACTCTTTTATGTCATGAACTAAAATATGTGTTGTTTTTACAGGATTTTTTGCATCCTCGTGATGCTCCTGGCCATGATCAGGGTACTGCAAGTGTTTCCTAAGGAGTAGGGGTTGGTACAAGTGTCCATCCTGATCTTCCTGCACATACATCACATCATCTAACCCCATCATCTGTGCCTATATTTTCGTCTGAAATGTCGGCAACACATACCATTCAGGCATCCGTTAGTGCACCCTCTGGCAGCAAACACATGCCAGAACATACATTAGGACATGTACCTGGGGATGCAGAGGCCACTAGTACTGGTGATATTTTAGCAGCATTTCCTGGATCTTCATGTATTACTAGTACGGGAACATTTTCGGTCACATTTGTGGTGACCGAGGATTTCATTCCCATAAAGATAGAGAAGGTCACAGGTACTTTAAAATGTTTTAATTATTATTATATATAATCCAATTGAAATTTACTTATTGATCACTCTTTTTAGACTATTGATCCCATGATCATTTTGTAGGAAATAATGTTTTTTTATAAACATCTAAGTGATATTGCATTGGAGCTCTTCGAGCCCACCATACATACACAGTGGAATTCCCAAAATAAAGATTTAAAAGATCAGCTCATTAACCATTTAGTTGTGCTCTTTGGTGATAAAACATTCAACCGAACCAAGGTCTTTAAGAAAGTTGGTACCTATCTAAAGTATGTGAGGGACCAATATAGGTCACATTTGGAGAAAAAAAAAAGTACGAGCATCCCCCCATGATTCTGGAGAGGGAGTGGAAGGACCTGGTGTCGGATGGAAAGGAGAAGGCTGGAAAGAAAAAAGGAAAGACACCACCAAGCCAAGGAAGGAATGTGATACTATCAACAATGTAATTATATACTAATTACTCTTTCTTTTTACATAATCTAACGTATTGCAAAATTTTCATAGGCTGCCCAACACATCGAAGGCAACAAAGGAAAGACTAGAAAAACACAGGCAGCACAAACTTGGCTCTGGTGGTTATATGAAATTAGCCGCATGAATTGTAAGTATCAATAAATGAAATATTGTATCCAAATAATAAATTGAAAAAAAAATTGGTTTTATCACACCATAGAAGCAAAATTCATGATCTTATGCAAAAATTTAGGACTTTGAATTCAATAGAGTTCCCACAGAAGAGGACCTAAAGATTTCCTTCCAGTAAGGCTATGGATTCATGGTTGAACGCCTAAGAGTCTTGACTGGGAAAACACAATCTTCCACTACATCCAACACGTAGGTAAATAAACTCAATAAAGTTTATTTAAAATTGAATACTTGTGCAATCTATTCAATATTAATTTCCACCATAAAGTAATTGCATGCCTATTTGTTTTAAACATTCAAGCAATGATAATACTGCACATGACATTGGAATGCAGCCTGGTGAGAGTGGAGCACAACCTGCAGATGAAGGTCATGGTGTGCATCTCGGTACTTTAGAGCATGTAGAGCGTGATCAACATGTTGAGCATGATCAGGCTAGACAAGATCAAGAACATGATGTGGCCCCATCAGGTAAAGAGAACCACTCTAAAGATCTTTTAAACATGTTTAATTGCAATTGGTGTATTAATTAATGTAACCTTTCGTGTTTCAACTTTAGAGCATGTAGAGTGTGATCAACGTGTTCAGCATGATTAGGCTAGAGAAGATTAGGAACATGATGTGGCCCCATTAGGTAAAGAGGACCACTCTCATGTTCTTTTAAACATATTTAATTTCAATTGGTGTATTAATTAATGTAACCTTTCGTGTTTCAACTGCAAATCAAGATTTAGAGGGTGTTCAGCATGTTGAGCATGAGTCTATAACAAAATTTTAGGAACATGATGTGGACCCATCAGGTAAAGAGTAGCACTCTAATGTTCTTTTAATTAATGAAATACTTGTAACAATAATAATAAAACATATTAGTTTAACATTTCTTTCTTATTGCAGCAGACCCCCCTTGTAGTAGTGTCCATGTCATGAGCAAATGACTAGGCGTACATTAAGATCACAAGCAGAGGGCATAACAACTAAAGGGGAGACAGATGATTTAGAAAACGATACTCCACTTTAGATTTTTTTAGCTTTAAAAAAGAAAAGAAAAAGTGATTGTAATCATATCATGACAACCATATTTTTTATAATATGTAAAAACTAAAAGAATGAATATTATATGTTAATGAATGAATGTGAATATGTTAATTAATTAATGAATGTTATATGTTATTAATGGATGAATGAATTATTAATGTTATACAATTGGGTATGGGGAATTGAGAGTGTTGTGAGGGGGGGAGGGGCCAAATGAGCTTCCACCTTCACGTGGTTGGCCCTGATAAGTAGAGAATATTAAACTATTCTCAAAAAAAAGAGAAGCTCAATAAGGTAATGCAATTTTCAATATAAGAAATGCATCGTTTGAAGCATCAAACCAATATGCAAAGATGAAAGAAAGTGCTAACTTTTCACTATGGTGGTAAAAAATGATTCTTAATACCTTGAATCCATGCTCTGCATCATAATTTGAAGTTGTTTCCATTCCAATGTTCTGAGTTTAGTTTGTTTGTATGGCTTTGTATGAATACCACATTGTGTTGTGTGTGTATTTGGTTTCAAAGCTCTGTTTCTTCTGTTTTTAGTGGTGACATAACTCTAAAATTTGACTTTTGTGCATAACAGGTTAGTGGAAAAATTGACAGCTCTGAAGGGTTTAGAGGCTCGATTGAGATAGATACACGAATATTTGGATCTTGTTGTTGATGGGAGGCTTCAACTTAACCATGAAATTTTGTACCATCTACAGGTATGCAAAAGTTTCTCTACTTACATTCATTCTTGATCATAAATGTTGTAAATGATATTAATGCTTCAAACTTAAGATTCGTTTCATTGTTATAATGATCAAAATGTTATACTTTGCTATGCATTCAAGCATTCTCTTGCCCCTACCCTTTGCTCTCTCCCCCTCCTTTTAAGAATTTTCTTTGTCATAAAAGATTCACATTTCTGTCTCATTTACACAAATTTATCTGAAGCGCTAGGAGTGAATAAAGATATGTAAAAGATGATGGATTATGTCTACACAACAACTTTCCATCTTATAGCTAATTAAATCCTTAATATTTGAATAGTTTAGAGCTCGAATAATGCTTGTATATGCATGTAGCAATAAGGGAGCCTATGTGAAGATTGAAATTTAAAACATCACTTTGGTATTTTTCCTTAGGCAAAGTGAAATGATATTTTGAGTAATACAAACCTACACACACATTGATATTTTTGGCATTGCATTGAGGAAATTTTTTTCTCTTATACCTACCCTAAGCTAGACATGGAGGTATATAATATTGGTTGGGTTTTTTCTCGTAAGTAGTTAATTTCATGAGGAAGACTAAAATCTTCTAATGTGCACGTGAAAGCATATGAATCACTTGTGAAGGCACCATTTTGTATTCATCCAAAAACCGGTTTGTTCTTCTTTTTTATGTTTCTTGCATGTGTTTTTTTAGGCTCTAGAGATGTAGCTCAGCTCTTTCCTTTGCACTTTTCATCTATTTTGATGATTATAGTAGATTGTCCTCATAATTTTTCATGTAGATCTGTTTGTAACCTTATTTTCTACCAATCAATTTGCAAACCAGTCACATATTAAGGACCATTTCACTAACTTTTAGGCATCCATTACTTCATATGTTGCAGGTTGTGTCTGTGTTCCAATAAATCTTGATGATTGCGAGAACTTTAATCCTACAAGTGTACCCAATATTTCTCAAGTAAAAGTCTTACCTTATTTTATAGTACTTTAAATGGTTAATTGAAGGTGCTTCTTTAGATCTGAGATAGTTGAACCCTAGATTAAAATATGGTATTAGATGGGTAGTATAATGATAAAACCGAGGGTCCATTGAACATAAATTACTTAACATAATTTACTAGACTATGAATAGTGTTACAATTATAAATATTTCTCCTTTACCTACCTCTCAATTAATGAAAAAGATAATAGATATTGAAAGTTCATTACATGTCTCATGTATGTTTTAGTATTTTAATTTTGTTTAAGTTGTTCAAGAGCTTGATTAGGTCAATAATATGTTCTACAAGCTCTGTTCTCTTGACACTGCTCAACATTTTCCCTACACATTTTCTCTTCAATCCAGACATTCCTTAACTCCTTCCCTTGTTAGCCCTTGGTTGTTCTCAAGTGTAATGTTTTTTCTATGCATCTTGCAGTCTGTATGTATGATCAGTCATCTCTTATGAAGCATGGATAACCTTTCATGGAATTGTTTTTGTGATTAGACAATTTCCATTGTGAGAATAATCATTTAATTTGTATGGAAGTAAGTATTTTTCATATTACTTGACTTGGTATTGTAAACTTGTCTTTGCAGGATTCTCTAGGGGGGAACAATAGAACTATGATGATAGGTAGAGTTCTACAACACCATAAATCATTTGGCATTATCAATATATTGCTTATAGAATACTCTGAGAAGTAAAATGGAATGTGCAATGACAATTGGTCTTGAATTCAAATCTGAATATAAGTACATTATACACAAGAAGATCGTATCTATTCTATGATTTAAAGAACCCCAAAATAAGAAAATTAATAGGTTCCATCTGTTTACTTGCTCTTAGACACTTGTTTAATCGGCGATACCCTCAGAATGTCTTGTTGATAACCTACAGTGTTCAAAACTCTTGAAGAGGTTAGATCGGTGTGACATTGGATTTGTCTTTCCGACGGAAGTCATCGGCAAGACATGGACTATTAGAGTGAGTTTTCTATCATGTGTCGATGGTTGATCTCTCACCGATGGGTTGGCTTCGATGGTCATCGCTAAGAGTCTCTGCAATGACATGGTGTAGGTCTATTTAAAACTCTTGAAGAGGTCAGATCGATGTGACATTGGATCTGTCTTTCCAACGGAAGTCATCGACAAGACATGGACTATCGGAGTGAGTTTTCTATCATGTGTCGATGATTGATCTCTCACCGATGGGTTGGCTTCAGTGGTCATCGCCAAGAGTCTCCGTGATGACATGGTGTAGGTCTATTTAAAACTCCTGAAGAGGTCAGGTCAGTGTGACATCGGATCTGTCTTGCCGACAAAATTCATCGGCAAGACATGGACTATCAGAGTGAGTTTTCTATCATGTGCCGATGATTGATCTCTCACCGATGGGTTGGCTTCGGTGATCATCGCCAAGAGTCTCCGCGATGACATGGTGTAGGTCTATTTAAAACTCCTGAAGAGGTCAAATCAGTGTGACATTGAATTTTTTTTGCCAACGGAAGTCATCGGCAAGACATGGACTATCGGAGTAAGTTTTCAACGAAGGCAACCAACAAATCATTGGAAAGGTCTAACGAAGTTGCTATAGCTGCGATGAAGGCTTCATCGTAACTCCTTGCCCATTTTGTGGAAATGGCAATGAACTTCTGGTGTTGTTTCGACGCTTCGGAAGAGCCATTGCAATTGCATTTTGGTTGTAATTCATCGCTAGATACATGAAGTTTTTGTTGATATTCTGACGAACATCTGAGTCATTTTATGATGTCGATGACTGACGAATTTGCGTCGTTATTTCGACGTTTAATTGGTCATCAGAATTTTGACAAAAAAATGGTGACGAAATTTTTTTCGTCAATTGTCTGACAAATGTTTGTCGAACGACTGACGAACGTTTGTCAGAAAATGCAATCAAATTCAATAGTGCCTTTAGTTGAGATATCATTTTATCTATTACTATCCTCTCTTTGAGAAGTAATCTATCTTTCAACTTCTCCACAACTTGCAATTTGGATGTTTCTATTTCATTTTTCTCTATTCTTTCTTTATAATCATCCTGAATCTTGATGAATTTTTCTTTCCAATATAACATATCATCCCAATTTTTATTTTCCAAATTTATAATGTCTTCCCATTTTGATAAGAAGTTCTCAATTTTTAATTCTCTATTATATTAGACGCATGCTTCTTATCATCTATCTTTATTATTTGTTCGTGGGACCCTAAAGCTAGATTGAGTATCATGTCTTCCACAATCTATCTTGGCATCACAAGGCTTTTGATAAAATTTTGTAGTTGAAAGATTTGATCTTTCAATTTTCTTCTTATCTTGTTATCTTTCACTAGCCTTGCAATTGTTACACCCACATTGGTTCAAAGATCTTCTATATATTTCTCTCTTGTAGTATGACCTAAGTCATTATTTTTTATCTCATAATCCATTATGGTCAATTTTCCTTTACCATTATCCACCAATGGGGTAGCCTTTTGAGCAATTCTAGATCCTAACACATCCCTTTGAATAGATGACATTACTCTTTCTTTGCATTTGGGCCTAGGTGTCTCTGCTTCTTGGAATAAAATTTTTAAATCTAGTGACATTTTTTGTACATTTTGTATAGGTTTGACCTTTATAGCTAGCCAACTAGGAATATCTATTATTTTCTCCTTACCTTGCCTCTATTCTAGTTGGATTTCTACATGTCTCTCCTGAACTACACTTTGGGATGATTGATAGTGCTCGAGTACTTCTTCTTCTTTAACTTCACTTTGAGCTAAATCTCTTGTAGTTTAGAAACCTATTGTTCCATATTTATTGTATCATCTATATGACCCTCTTGTTTAGGCTCCAATATCAAGTTTTTTGCCTATTTAGGGTTTAACTATTGTTGCTGATATGTATTCTCTCCTATATCATCTTTTATGCCCTCAACTGAAAGATTATTCAATTCCCCTTAGAACTCCAACTATTGTTGATTGATATCTTGAATTTCTTGATCCACTTCCTAAATATTTTCATCAAACATTTCTTATTTACCTCTTGAGGCATGGTATTTGAAAGAATAGGGTTATTTTTAACCACCTCCACTTGTTCAATGTGAACACTAGGAGGGACTTATTGGGTATGTGCAGGATCATGGTGGGCCAAAAAGTGGCAATGAGGAAAAAAACACGTCTTTCACCAACCGAAAAATGCAAAAAGAACGTGTTGACTTTTTTTAGGCTCGGGTGTCACCATACCAAATGCCAAACCTAGTTTTACAAATCAGATATCCGATTTGCAAAAACCATATATAAAGAAAGTCAGTCATTGTTTTGAAGTCATTTGACAATGAAGAACCCGCGAGCGCACAGTGCATTGCTTCTTCGCATAACGGATATCCGATTTGGGCAAAATCCGATTTGGAAAGGTAAGTTTTTTTATTTTTATTTGATTTGATTCAATTTTGATTTAGATTTGAATAATTTCATATGACTTTTTGTGAATTTTTTTTAAAAATAGGATTTTTGATTGAATTTTTGTGAAAATTTTGAGTTTAGAAGGTCAGATTTGATAAAAAAAATGAATTGCCTTTTGTGGATTTTTTTCACAATAGTAGTTTTTGACTGAATTTTTATGAAAAAATTGAATTTAGAATGGATTTTGATTTTAAAAAAAGAATGTTTTTGTGGATTTTTTTTCAAAATAGGCTTTTTTATTGAATTTTTATGAAACAATTGAGTTTAGAATGGATTTTGATTAAAAAAAATGAATTTTTTTAAAGGATTTTGATTTAAAAATAGTGTTTCATTTATATTGTCTAATTTTAGATTAATTATTTTTTAACTTTAATCAGGCATTATGGCTACCGAGAATGAGAATGCACAAATTCCACCAGTTGACAATGAAAATCCACCAGCTGAGAACCAAAATGTAGAAATTCCAAATGCTCCACCACCTCCGCAGCCATCAATTGAAGACTTAATTCATGAAAATTTGAAGCAATTGAGGGGCATTTGTGATGTTTATAAGAAAATCCCTCGATTATCCTATATGTCAACCACATTGACAGGAATAATTAAAAATGTAGAAACCCTCTCCACCCAACATAATGCATTTCATTTGTGGCGAGAAACCATGAGGCAATATTATGCATGTGGATTTTCTTATGATGATGTGAAAGATCTCCAAATAACAAAAGCCCAAATAGCCTCTTTATTTATTAACCCCATCACTAGTTTTCCAGTTAATGTTAACAAACCAAAACTTTTTATAAAATGGTGCACGCATAGGGGCATAGTAGATAACTTTTGGGATCGTTGGTGTATGGTTTTTGATAAACCACCCAACAATAATCTTGATGTACCTTTTTTACTTTATTAAAAAAAATATATCCTGATATTTTGTTAGGGCATCATGTCAATTACTTTGACATTAAAACCTTGTAGGGGTGTTAGTGGAGTATGCCCCGTGATAGCCAGGGCGCCTAGGAGCAGTTAGGCACTCCACATACCTCTTCCTCCCATTCCTCCGCCACCTCCAAAGACAACATCCAAATATATTACTGAGATGCAGCCAATAATAAACGCATCTAGGCCATTCACCTTTGAATGAAGCCTTGGTTTCCCATGCTTCTTCTCGAGGCTCACCCATAGGCCCTGCAGATTCGGCGATGGATCCAGCGTTGTTGCATCATCCTCCTCAGGTCCACATATTTGCAATATGTGCCAACAAATATGTTTGGGTCCTATTGTACAACCCCTAAGCAGCCATTAGATGCTTTTTATTATGACATCTAGGATGTGGAGATTATATCAGATCACACGCAGGGGAGTGGAGCTCACCCTATAGAGTCCTCTCTTGCTAGAGAGGTGGACATTGGAGAAGTTACATAGGTAACATTTAAGGTGTAAATTCATAATTTGCATTTTTTAAATGAATGTTAATAAGAGATACCATCAAGTACTAATATTTATTTACATGGTCTATTTAACAGTTAATGTTTGAGGAGGAGCTCACATGGGTGATTGATAGCACCCTTAGGGCCATTTCATTTGGCCTCGAGACACACACAGTATGTATTTTTGCACTCACTCATTTACATTTTTTTATTGTATACTTGCTTGTCATTTGAATTGTCATTAATGAAATTATATATTAACTTATATATCTTATTCTCTGCTTGTAGGAAACACCTAGTGCGAGTGAGGTGTGATGCTCTCCAGACTATGGATGCACAATGTTAGATAAGGGAAAGGTAATTGAACTCAAATTTTATTGAATTAAGATTTGTAAGATATTTTATTGATTATGCATACATTGACATAGATTCGTAATTTCATATGTACTTGTCATTTTTATGTACAGGTAGTTGTGAGCTATACATCATTGTTGATAAGTGCCACAACTCCTGAAGGAGTAGGTATTCAAACACTTTGGAGGAGGAGGTGTTGAAACACCTAAAGAGGTATGTTTTATTTTATTTTGTGCTTGGTAAATATGTTATTATTACTGACAATTCTATGCTAACTTGGATCAATTTTATTTTTTTGTTCACATATATAAATTGATGTTACAAAAGTTGGTTTGGTTAGTTCTTTTAGAGGGGTATATTCTAGGACTCCTAACCCTTCATTAATAGACGATATTTCGCTTAATCAAGATTTCAATTTTAGGAGGTCAATTATAATTCAATGTGTATTGATTTTAAGTGTTAATTATTCAATTTTAAATTATATAGTATAACTAATCTCAATTGTGGTTTGAATTTTTCTTTGCATGCCTACCTTCATAGCCAACGAAAAGCTTCTAAAGTGAGGTTCCATTTTACGATCCACCGTGATGAGATAGATATTTTGGCATGTAAATATTGAATAGATACCGAGATGGCATATGCCACATATTGTAAAATTTTGTTTGAGTTGGCGTTGATGCCATTTTTGCATATGGACATACACTTGATTATTGGATAATTTCATATATATAGACGCTTGACAATCAAAAATTTAATTTCCTCCTCATGTGCATTACGATTAAACTCTTTGAAAATTTAATCAAGTAGAGCAATGGTTAAATGTCAATGTACACAGCATAAAAAGAATGGTTAAATATTATGTAGTTTATATTCTATATTGTTGATTACATTGCATTGCAAATCTTTCAAACTCAAAGCATTACTCATTACTGCATATAACAAACTAGATGTTGATAGATGAAAAAAATCAATAACAATATAGTTTTTACAAAGTCAACCTAAGCGCTTATACAATTATTTCCACATTACATAATCCAATAACTAGGAGCAGCTATCAATTGCATTAGCTTGTCATGGAATTCTATGAGACCACATTTCTTTGAGGAAACTTGGCACAAAACTCACAAAAAATGAAAAGAAAGCACTCAAACAAACTTTAAAGGGGTCTCAGGCTTGCTGGCCCCTCATTCCACATGCTATGCAGCCATTTACTTGTGTTAGTTTTATGATCAGATTTAATGCACAAAAAATTAATTCTAAATCAAACACAATAACACAGCAGATACCCTGGGAAAACCCTCCTCTTGAGGGAGAAAAAACCAGCCAATAATATCACTTATATTATTGAATCACAATAGAAACTTCTTTACAATGAAGGATGATAATGAGGCCTAATAATATGCACCACAAACTGATGCCAACACAACAATACAATGATGTAATTCTCAAATGATAATCCTCAGCCTTCTCACAATAACTCGATCTACACTTGAATATTTTATCACTAACTCGCACTTGATATGAAATGGAATGTATGAAAAATGTATGTCACAAAACAATGAAATGTATCTAATATATATAAAAGTTGAGAGAGATGTGAATCTTCACAATATAGGTTGGCCTCCAAAAAGAATGTGCCTCCTCAAAGATTGCACCTCCAAGATAGAAGTCGGCCTTCATAAAATAATAAATATTATTTGACATAAATCGTGCCTCAAGCATGTCGGCCTCTTCATAAATGCACCTCTTCATTAACTCGTATCTCTTGATGAATTAGCATTAATCTCAAATTGATATATATAAAAATTAAATAGCTTTGGCTATATTTAATTTATTCTTATGTAGAGGAGATCACTGGAAGGATATGAATGATGCTGCAATAATCATCAACACTCCTTGTCAGCTAGGGAGGATACTTCCAGCTGCACAAGGCAAATCACCTCATCGTGATGCCTAGTACTATGGCTACAACCATAAGTGAAAAGAAGAATATCATCTCATCGTGATATTAGATATTTCCTCAACACGATATCAACCATAATGGCTACAACCACACTATGGTGTGTACAAGTGTTCATCACAAACCTCAACTGAAACAACATCTAGAGGTGCTCTTCTAGTCAACAACACAACCATCTTCTTTAGGTTCAGTAGGCTCCCTCTGAATCTTTAAGTACTCTTCCAATCAGCAACACAACCATCTTCTTCAGGTTCAGTAGGTTCAATTCCATGACTGCAAGTTGTGACTTCACGCTTGATCATTTCTTTGGTTGGCATGACTTCCTCATAAGATTTTTCTTTGAAAGCAAAAATGAAAGCTCAGCCTCTTGAAATGAAAATTCTTGTTTGCAAAACAAATGAATAAGAATGAGGTAGTTAAGGTGTTTGAAGTGATTTAGAGGTTGCTTTTAGGGTAGTTAAGGTGTTTGAAGTGATTTAGAGGTCGCTTTTAGAGAAGAGAGATGTTGAAGAGTACATCAAATGGAGAACCAAAGTGTAATGTCTTTAGTTTTGTGGTACCTCTTTTGTTTTCAGCAGATGCATAAATTCTTAGTTCAATGTTGAGTACCCTTTTGAAAAAAAAAGAAAAGTTAGAATACAACCGCATTCAATCCCAACAAGAAAAAATGAAAGCCTCAACCTCTTGAATGAAAAATGCTTGTTTGCAAAACAAACAGAATAAGCAATTTATGCGCTAAGATGTTTGAATTTATTTAGAGGTCACTTTTAGGTGGAAGGTTTAAATCTACTTTAAATGCACAAAAAAAGAATGAAATTACTTCCAAACCAAGTTTGTGAAGAAGTTAACCATGTTGCCCACTAGTTTCCCCTTAAGAGTCCAAAGTGCTAAAACTACGCAGCAATCTTTGAAGGTCTACTTTAGAGACCGCGGATGCTTACGCACTCTTCGCCCCGAGACTATGGATCGGTTGGGACCATCTACAAAACCTCTCTCAGTTTTTGCTATCTCGAAGGCATTTTCCTATGGTGATGACTTTTCGGTGGAGGGAAAAGTTGTCAGATGCAAGCAGTGTAAAGTTGCAAAGTGGTGCAACTTTCATTCCGCAACTCGTATGACCAAACAGACTGTTCCAACACGTTCGTATGGGTACGTTTACAGTAGGGATGGTCCTCCCTTGCACCCAAATACGCCGAATCACTTCGAGCTACATTGAACCAGCGATTTCCTTTAAGAGTCCAAAGTGTTAAAAGGCAGTAATCTTTGAAGGTCTATTTCTCAAAGACCATGATTCTTACTGACTCTCTGTCTGAGGATATAGGATTGTGTTGGGACCATCTACAAAAACCTCTCGGTTTTTGCCATTCTGGGCGCTCATGGTGATGACTTTTCAAAGGAGGGAAAAGTTGCCGATGCAGCAAAGGTAAAGTTGCAAAGTGGTGCAACTTTCATTCCGCAACTTGTACGACCAAAAAAATTGTTCCAACACATCCGGATGGGTACGTTTACACTAGGGATGGTCCTCTCTTGCACCCAATATGCCGAATCACTCCGAGCTACATTGGACTGGCGATTTCCCTTAAGAGTCCAAAGTGCTAAAAGGCAGCAATCTTTGAAGGTCTATTTCTCGGAGACCATGATTCTTATAGAATCTCCATCTGAGGCATTGGCATCGTGTTGTGACCATCTACAAAAACCTCTCTCAGTTTTTTCTATCTCAAAGGCATTTTCCTATGGTGATGACTTTTCAGTGGAGGGAAAAGTTGCCAAATGCAAGCAGTGTAAAGTTGCAAAGTGGTGCAACTTTCATTCCGAAACTCGCATGACCAAATGGACTATTCCAACACATCTGAATGGGTACATTTACGCTAGGGATGGTCCTCTCTTGCACCCAAATACGCTGAATCACTCCGAGCTACATTGGACCGGCGATTTCCCTTAAGAGTCCAAAGTGCTAAAAGATAGCAATATTTGAAGGTCTAATTCTCGGAGACCATGATGCTTACAGACTCTCCGTCTGAGGCTATGGGATCATGTTGGGACCATCTACAAAAACCTCTCTCGGTTTTTCCTATCTCGAATGCGTTTTCCTGTGGTGATGACTTTTCAGTGGAGGGAAAAATTGCCAGATGCAAGCAGTGTAAAGTTGCAAAGTGGTGCAACTTTCATTCTGCAACTCGTACAACCAAACAGAATGCTCCAACACGTCTGGATGGGTACGTTTACACTAGGGATGGTCCTCTCTTGCACCCAAATACACTGAATCACTATGAGCTATATTGGACCGAATGAAATTAGGTGAAAATTTGATGCAGACACAAGGGCACAATCATAAATTCTTTGCAACTTGCCTATTTGAGGCATCTAACAAGATTATTCTGACCTCTTTGGATAGTCCAAAACTCCCTTAAAACTTGACAAGCAACTAAATACGCATTTCCCTCTTTAACCCCCTTAAACCCTTGTAATAGTGAGAAACTAGTTTTTGTCCAATTGCTCCACAATCTTCCAAAATACCAAACAAACACATGAATGATTCAAACACCCATATCCAAGTTACACAACATATATGAGAAACAACATAGACTCCTTTGGACCAGCGTTGACTTCCTATACATTCACCCTTCAACAGGCTACTCAATTAACCCAAAAATGCAAAGCAACATACCTTCAAACACCACACGGACCCTTGAAAACCTTGGGGCAGCAAATAAATTGCCAAGAAAAGAAATATTCTACAATTGGATTCCATTTGTATGGACATGTAATCGTCAAATAAAAAAACCCTTGTTTTTAGTGTAATTCTTGAGGGTTTATTGGATGTAGCACTTCCATAACCTTTCAGACTCTACCACCACCTTAGACACCTTTATTTAGGCCCCAATATGCTTAGAAAACAAAGAAACTTCTAGTATTTTCAACAACAAGTATTACGAATCTTAAGAGGCACACAATAAAATGGCTTCAAACCCTCAAAAGTCCTTTGCGAGATTTCCATATTTTTATGTGTTTCAATAAAAAATTTGAACAACATTGTTTGGCTTGATTCCAAGAAATGTTTAGGATGTGGTGTCACGGTCTCATTGCCAATTCTTAACTTTAAAACATCCTTTGCATTGGGTGATACTCTAGAGTTATCATGCCAAAATTGTTGAATACACCTTTACGTATGGGATGCGGCTTCTTGCTCGGCATGTGGAAGCCTTTTAGAAAAAGCCCATGTATCATTTTGAAGAGGATCATCTATTCTTTCTCTTCTTGCAAGTGCTCTATCGAGTTTTCACCGATTTATGTCAAAATCAATACAAGTTTGTCTCATAAAGCAAGCCTTTTTCAATTTATGGCTTACTAGGGAAGTTGTAATGACTCTCCGAGCAGCTCTCTTATCCTCTTCCTTGTTACTTTTCCAATAGACTTGAGAGCATTAAAAATATTTTTGACAATAATAGAATTTTTTTTGGTCTTCTTGTTCACACGAATCTTCAATTTGGCTAGAAAAGGTCTCATCTTTTGCATCTTTAGCAATTGCACAAAAATTTGGCATTGCTGGGTCAATGTCTTATCACTAAAATATTGGTTGAAAAGTCTTCTAGCCCTGTAGAGCAGGTTAAGTGTTGACCTCTTGCCTTCAAAATTGTTTATAATGTTCTCATCAAATTCAAGTAACCATTTAGGGGTTCTTGAAGGTCTTGAAATTGGAATATGTCTTTCTTCCATACAAGGTTCTTCATTTCTCATGTAATTTGGTGAAACATAATTTGCCAATATTATGTTCAAAATCTTCATTTCCAACATTTTCACCTTGAACATTTTCAATATCAATTTGAATAATTTCATTCCCAATTTCAATATCATGTTCAACATTTTCACCTTGAACATTTTCATTATCAATTTCAATATTTTCATTCCCAATTTCAATATCACATTCAACATCTTCAAATCCAACATTTTCACCTTGAACATTTTCATTATCAATTTCAATAATTCCATTCCTAATTTGAATATAATGTTCAACATATTCAATTCCAACATTTTCACCTTGAAAATCTTCAATTTCCTCTTCACTTGAAAGACCATAGGGGTTAGGTTCACCAATATTTAACATACCTTGTCTTCTCTTCCTATGACTTTCTCTATCTCTTTGCCTGTATGCTTCAATTTATTCTTTTGTAAGCTTTCTCTTACATTTTTGCTTCTGACGACTGCTGCTCCCCATTATACCTCATAAAAGATGCTAAAAATCATTGCTTATGACAAATTTCAATAGAAGATGCTCGAAAAAGTTTATCTTTGTCTCTTCCTATCTGAAACCGTGTATGTGTTGCCTGCAAACATAATGTAGGGTCCGTTGGAATGCACAAAATGGCCCACATGGGGCTTTTCTATGGCCCAAAAATCCGATATCCGATTCATTTGAAAAAAATTTATGATACTTGTAACGGTATAATTTTTTTTCTACAAATTGGATATCCAATTTGTGTACACATAGACCTAAGGGTTAATGGTAGATGGTAGAGGGTTTAAGGGTTAAAGGTTTAGGGTTTAGGGTATATGGTAGAGGGTTTAAGGGTTAAGGTTTTATGGTAGAG
>VDFB02281492.1:1068519641-1068553570 GCA_007258455.2 Sequoia sempervirens | reverse complement strand
ATATTAAATTATAAACTATATTATATTCTAAACTAGATATATTAAAATAAACTATAAAATATTTATTGCATTTTCTAAATCATATATTATAAAGTATAATTTTTTTTTTTAAATCATAGATAAACCAAATCGGATATCCGATTTAAAACAGATATCCGATTTGAAACAAATATCCGATTTGAAACAAATATCCTATATTTCTAACAAATAATTTATTGCCTAGGGATTAGCCTTGGGCTTGCTTTTGTATCTGGCTTGGACATGCCAATCCTAAGAAGTCAACACAAAAAACGTGTTTGACAACTCACCTTGTTTTTCTAGACTTCGTCCATGTGGCTGATGACTTTATTTTTAGCCAAAATTGATGAAACGAAAAGGGTTTGTAGAGGAGACTCTCAACTTTCCACCATATAAAAGTTGGTGTAATTAATTATTAATTACACATTTGCATAAGTTTACTTAGGAATATTTAATTCCTAAGTTTGAGGTTCTTATCTTTATCTTTTGAGCTATCTTGTTGCTCAAGATAAGATTATCGAATTCTCAAATATAACTTCTTGCAAATCTCTTGCTTTTTTGTTTTTCTCTTCTGTGGAAGGATTATTCTAGTTTGCAAATTTGATCTTGGTTTCTAACATGGTATCAGAGCCTTGATTTGCAACCCCTTCTCAGATTTTTGAGAAAATCATTGCAGGGTTCGTTCGGGATTCCTCAAGGATATCATGCCTTGATTTCATCTATGTGTCATTTTGGATCAGATCGAGGTTCACCATTGGATTCAGAGGGCTGGAAAAAGTCAAGATTGGCTTTTATTTTGCAGATTTTGGTCATTGTTTGCTAGATCTGTGAGGGTTTCAAGTTTGAAGTTTTTTGCAAGTTCAAAAGGTAGCCAAATTTTCAGAGCAGTTTGGGCACAAACGAAGGTCACCATCGCGTCCGGAATGGCCAAAAACCTAAAGATCAACTGTAAACTCGCCTATATTCGGCGTTGGCTATTCGTGAGGCAAAAAAAATTATCCGTACAGCCCTATTTGTCGTCTACACACAGTTCGAGGTGATTTTTTGAAAAAAAAAAAAAAAAACCATTTGATTTTTTTCTGCAAATTTTTTAAAAACTCATTCAAAAAGTTTTTTAGAAAAACTTACAAAAAATTGCAATTTTTTTTATTTTTAAAAAAAGTGTTTTTTTTTTAAAGACAAAGTGCCTAGAAGGTACGTACCTGCACAGGGTACTGTGCAGGTACTGACCTGCTTAGACCTGCACAGGTCAGTACCTGCGTACCTTCCCATGGTCACAATTTTTTATGATTTTTTTAAAAAACACAATGTTTTTTTAATATATTTTTTTTAACAAAAAAAATATAATTTGTAATGTTTTTTTATTGTTTTTTTTATAAAAAAACATTTTTTTCTAAAATAAGTTCAATTGAAGAAATCCGCTGACGGCCATTTCGCTGTCAAATTTAGGTCCAGATTTTGCTGCGACGGTCGTATGACCGTCAAATTTAATTCATCATTGTGTTTCCCCATTTTGGAGCTGTCTTCACAAAATCGGATGTATTTTTTGTGTACGATGTCCGTTTTTTGCAAACGAGATACCGTTGGAAAGATGATTCCAACGCCGATCCAGTGGTGTTGGTTTTTTTACCAAATCTTGCTCCAGATTTATTTTGCAGGCCTTTGAACTCAGATGTTGTTTTCACTCTGGAGGGCATACTTTTGACTCGGTGTTCCTTTTTTCATCATTCTTGCAGCGTTGGAAAGCTGATTCAGTCCTCTACATAGATCTGAAGTTTATTTTATTTTTCTATTTATGCATGTATCAGATGCTCTCCTTTTACAATCATCAGGTTATTGTAATAAATGAACTATGATAAAGTTCCATTCAAGGGGGTTTCTTGCATAATAAATCTGATTAGAGTGTGCATGCACTTTGATCTCCATATCCATTTTGATTTGTTGATAGCTTGTATGGGTATATCTGGTTTCTCAGTTTCTTTTGGCCACTTTTTTTCTCTTGCTTGACACATATGAGATTCGCATCCGGTTCACACTTTAGATTGAGAGCCTATGGTTAATGATCCACATTGGATCCATCTCAGTTTAAGGGCCATGTTTTAATGGTTAATGTTCCAGAGTCTTCATGGTACTCGTTCCCATGGAAGAGTTTTAGTCACATTTTGGCATCGGCATCGAGATACACGGCTTCCAGATTATTTCATCATCTCATCTCCTATTGCTTCACAGATTCCAGGGTTGTTCCAGTTTGTGAGTTTTCTAGTGTTCCATGGCATCGGGTATGTTGTTGCTTTATCATGATTCCTTGAGTCAATCAGTGACTCTCATCTGGTTTCAATAGTAAACAAAAATATCTTTCCTTGCTTGCCAGAATCAGGTTCCAGTGTTACTCCACAGTGTTCTTCCAGTGCTTCTTTGCAGCAGTCATCTTATTGTAGGGGGGTTTTGTCCCACTGGGTTTTCCTTCTCTACCTCATCTTTGCATTTGTACATGAGTTCTTGATCAGGCCTTGTTGTCGGGACTCATCTTTGCATAATAATTTTGATTCTCCCTAAATTGCACTTATGGGGGGGTGTTGGTGTAATTATTAATTACACATTTGCATAAGTTTACTTAGGCATATTTAATTCCTAAGTTTTAGGTTCTTATCTTTATCTTTTGAGCTATCTTGTTGCTCAAGATAAGATTAGGTTTAGGCATCTTTGCTTTTATAAAGCAAATCATTATCATGTAATTATCAAATTCTCGAATATAACTTCTTGCAAATCTCTTGCTTTTTTGTTTTTCTCTTCTGTGGAAGGATTATTCTGGTTTGCAAATCTGATCTTGGTTTCTAACAATAAATTATTCTTTACTTTGAATTTAATAAATAATTATTATTCATTTTCTATTAGAATTACGACTAAAGTCTTGATTGATAGGCTGATTGAAAAATATCTATAACTTTCAAATGGTATCATATTATTTGAATCCAAAATATGTCACATTCTATGCTTCATATACTTTAGGATTAAAAAAAAAAAAGAATTTCATGAAGTTTTGACCAAGGTGGTAAGACATACGAGTTTTTATATTTTTTAAAAGTTGTAATAAAAAATTCATAATTAATTATTTACTTGGAAAAAAATTACATAAAAATATGTGTCACATCCGAACATCAGTCCTCTACTTATATCTAAAATCTTATAAAATAATATTATCATTTTATTGTGATTAGGGTGGTCAGACAGACACCTACTTCTTATTTTTTTTCCCGAAATTTAAGTACTCGCATTGAAATTTCAAATTTTCACCAAATAGACTTTAAAAAAACTTAGTAGTTTAGAAACTACATTCAATTTTCCATAGATTATATTCTTACATATTTTTGAAATAATATAAATAACTTATTCAGATTTTTATGTCAAGTTGCCTAACTCTGATTTTTCTGAATTTTCATTGCCACTTAAGGGCCTGTTTTTTCCATGATGATCCTGCACATACCCTATTTATTCATTTGGAAAATTTTATAAAAAATGGGATCCACTCTGCTTATTTCAAGAAATAGAATAGAATGAGCTACTTGGGTTTCAAAAGGTTCCCCATGTTTATATTCCTCTCTTCTTCATCATTTGTTAAATCTATAACTTTAGATAGAGGGAACTTGGAGACCTCTACTTGTTCTTCATCTTTTTGGGTTTCCCCTACCTCTTGTTTAACCTTCATCATTTGATGAACCTTTTCTATGAGCTAAACATTTTATTCTCCTTTTGTAGGATTCTCACTAATTATCCTTTCTTTTGTAACTATTTCTTGTTCTTTCTATATAGGTTGGGAAACAAGTGGAAAAGAAGATTATGGGATAAAATACTCCTTGGTATATACTTGCATGGGGGCCTCAGATATATCCTTGCCTTTATCTTTAAATTCTTCTCTATAAGTATTTGGAAATGATCCTTATAGCACTTGTTGAGAAATTGGAACAAGTTCATCTACTTGTGGAAACATTGTTGTACCAAATGACACCACTCTTGGTGATCCACTTACATTTATGGGGATGGCTCTTACTAGCTAACTCAAATCTCCCCAAAATTTAACAATAGTTATTTCTTCAGATGAGGCTATTTCTTTCTCTAACCCTATCAATTTTTCTACTTCAACAACTTTAGTTTCTTCCACTCTTCTCTTTTTTACCAAACAATCATCAAAATCAACATCATCTTGGGTTTTCCTTTTCCATTTCTTACTATTAGGTTATTTGAACCTTGGATTTCTATCCTCGTCATTTCATGTTCCTTACACTATATCATGTCTCCTTCACCTCCTTCTTTAGGATTGAGTGTTCCTACATATTTGGTTTCTCTTGATTCGAGGCACCGAGATCTTCATAGTTGTGTTTTCACTATAATTGATTGTGATTATTACTTGAAAGGCATATCAAACTTATTTAGTGAATCCCATTTTATAGATTTGGTAGGCACTTTTGTTGAGTCGTATCAACATTGTTGTCAAAAAATCTACATATTTGGTTCTTGTTCTACATCAACCTTCACATGGAGCATTTGAACAACTTTCAAAGATTACATCATTATCTTTGGATCATGTGCATCATTCAAAGAGTTTTATTCTTCTCAAATCAGCAGATTTTATGCACCTTTTTTTATTTTTCTTTCTTCTAGGAGGGAGAAGTGTTGTTTAACATTTGTGGATCACATTTAATATTCTTTTTCAAACATCATTCAACACTATAGGATCTATCATCTTATGAGTAGGCTCTATAGTATATCTTTATCTCTCCTATGGTTGGAATATTTCTTGTACTTGTGTGTTAAAAGTAGTCCTTAGAGGGTCATCATGAATCCTATCTTCTATCTTCTTCACTTGTGTGTTTTCATTGTATCATCTCTTTTGGAGATGGGATTTTATCCTACATATTTTTCTCCTTTAATCCATTTATGATAATTTTGTATATAGGTACCTAACATGGATTAGTAGCTAGGTCCCATCATCATTGTATTTGTCCTCCCTATGCCATGATTAAGTGGGATGTTAGTGCAAATAGGGCCATTTCATATTTAGATAGATAATCACCCTTTCCAAGTTGACATATTCACACTAGTTGAGTCTCCACTTAGGGAATTTTACCTTTTTGTCAAACTTCATGTGGTTGGGACACATGTACTCACCTTTTGAGACACATATTCATGCACACCTCACACATGCTCCACCACTCATCATATGAGAAAACATGTGTTATATATTTGGAGGGGTAATTAATATTTCATTTCTACCTCCCTGCCTCCTCTACCTTGCCTATATATGCAAGGCATTCATTATACATTTTAGAGACTCTCATAATATTGATAGGTATGTTTTTGTGCTCATTATTCACCTACGAAAGATGCTATTAGATTGTGCTTTCAAATCTTGGTTTCCCCAACAATAAGACCCTTCTCCCTCAAGAAGAGGATAGTCTAACAATCACTCCCCCATTTCACTAGCTATTTTCATTTGAGTAGGAGTGACTAGTCCACTCATTACACATATGATGGTAGTGCATGTGGTGCATAATCTCTTATCTATGCAAAATAGTAATAATTTAGATTTTACCAATCACAAAACCCAAAAAGGTAATAAAAATAGGGCCACTCAACCCCCACAATAGAAACACCAAAAAAACCAACCTCATAGTGGTGAAATGCATTAGACATATCCTACAAAAGATGCAACAACAAAAGTGCTCATGGCCACCATGTTGTAGTGAATCAAGATGCTTGAGGCTATCTACATCCTTTAACATATATTGCACCATTTCCACAATGGTATAATTACTTCTCTTTGCAACACCATCTGTTGACGCACATATAGTTTAATAAGTCCTTACTAGTGAATTTTCTCCCTTGATTTAAGTGGATAACCTTTTAATGGAGTGACCAAATAACTCTTTGTAAGGACTCAAAATTCTTTGAATTTTTTAAACGTTTAATACTTGTTAGTTAAGCAATAAACTCACATGTTTCTAGTATAGTCATATGCAAAAAAGCTAAAGTAATTGAACATGATTATGATTGGATGCCATGAGTCTATGCAAATCATTATGAATTAATTCCAAGGGACTAGAGGTTGATATTTCCATAATAGGAAAATGAGCTCAATATTGTTTTCTAGCAAGAAAATCAAAGAAAATAACTATTTTCTTTGTAGGGGGATCCTTGCACCATGATTCATTCATTTGTGAATAGAAGATAGCCCAAACTTTGATGACCAAACCTTTTGTGCCAAAGAGTGGTGAATGGGTTTGTCTTAACTATAAGGGCCTTGTTTTTATTGGTGACATTAACTAACTAGAATTATTTTTTTACCCTTGAAGCACAAGCTATAACTTCACCATCATGAGTCTTGTCTCAAATGATACAAAATTTCTCACCATTATACCTATCAAATTCAACATTCAATTTGTGCTTTAACAATTGACTTACCAATAGGATGTTCTTCATGGGTCCTAGAACATATTTTTTTTTTGTTTAAGCCAACACTTATGAGTCTTGAGTGGTAGAGAAATTCCCACAATTAAATATATCAAAATCTTTAGATGTTGATTTTGTTGTGTACATCAATTCCTATATTATCAAGCATTGGCTAACTAATTGACAAGTTGTACGTAAGTTTCTTACCATTATACCTATCAAATTCAATCTTTAACTTGTGCTATAACAATTGACTTAGCACTACGATGTTCTTCATGGGCCCTAGACCATAAAGAACTTTTGTTTAATTCAACACTTATGAGTCTTTAGTGGTAAGAGAAATGCCCTAAATTATATATTTCAAAATATTTACATGATTTTTTTGTACATCAATTCATATATTATCAAGTATTGGCTAACCAATTGACAAGTTGAATGCCCTTCATGCTAAGTTTACTTGGCTAGGTGCATAAAACTACTATCAAACCCCAAATGAATTATAAACTAGCAATCACACCTTATTGTGCAATGGGTACACTGAAGAAGTGTGGAAAGTCGATTAAGATAAATTTTGATCTATTTTTGTACTATATAAAATTATAATAATTATTAATTATAAGTTTTAATCATTCTATGTAATTAATAGTTTTATTTTAAAATATAATATATAATATTAAGCATAATTAATATATTTAATATATTTAAATTAGCATAAATAAAAACTTTCTTTATTTAAAAAATTTAATTATATTTTGATTATATATTAGCTCTTTCAAATAAATGAAAACAATTATTTAAAAATTTAAAAAATTAACAAGATGTCGTAATGTTAAAACCTAAATGCATTCATTATTAGGATCTTGGTGATAATTTTACATTACGGCCCCCTATACCCTTGGGTATCCTTAGTAAATTTGGTGTCCGTCTCAAATTAAACTTGGCGCCTGGGAGGGGAGGAGAGAGTATTCATGGTGATGGACATGAATAAATATATAAAAAAAACAAAAGCGAACCCTAATCGCTATGAAGTGGAGGCATTTACTTGAGGCGATGACATAAAGTTTTCATTTTGATAAATATACTCTAAAACCCTCGTTGAATAACTTATGTGCTTGCATCAGATATTTGCTATGCGTTATTCTGTGTGGGTCATTGATCCATATTCATGAAATATTAGAGCATCTAACATTCCTACATAAACCCCAATACCAACGAGGAAGAGTTTGGAGGAGCGATGGGAAAAACAGTGAAAAAAGGGCTGACAATAGCCAAAAAAATAGCAAAAAATGATAAAACAGCTGAAATTCATTTAATAGTCGACAAACTTAAATCAACCATTGATTGGCAATATTTAGCTTTGTCTTATTCAAATAGGATATGCCTTCGGCGTCAATTAGATTTTAAACTTGTTGGTTTTTTTTTCATCAATATAAAATAACCAAGTCATTTTTTCCTCGCCCAATTCAATAGTTAAATTTCTATAAGTACCCAATTGTTTTTGAAATATAAAGCAGCAAAACAAGGGTGTTGACCCATAAGAACAAGGCACCAAAGGCCATCCAACGAAAGCACACTAACAACACAGTGACAGCAGAGAGAAAGCCATCACTCACAGCACATCATCAAAAACAAAAAGTAACAGTATACGTAAGATGACAAGGTTCAACATGAAGTAAAACCAGCCAAATATGTCCAAAGACCACCAAGGACCCATCACTTATTAATAGATTTTTTCATTATGTCCAATTAATGTTTTGTTTCGCCATGATTTTCCATAGTTTAGTTAATTCTTGTGTTAGGTTTATTTTAGAATAATGTGCATATTGCATTCAATCAATTAATACAATTAAAGAGAGGCCATCATCCTTTTGTGTGGAGAAAATTTATGAAGGCATACATCCAAAGCAAAATCTAACTAAATAAAACATTCTTGAATAACTCTCATGAAAACCTTTAAAGAAAACAATATAGAAATATATTGTAACGATATCCATGAACATTGTTAAAGAAAAAAATCTTAAAAAATCTTAAAAGATAATGTTATATCTAAATGAATTTGAATAATAAATAAAAAAATACTATAGACCACCAACATTTTGATATTAATGTGGGTAAAAAACGCATACCTTACAAATTATATATTATTTATTATCTTCTTACATATCTTAGAAAATCATTATCCATATTAATAAATTAAAATATTAAAAAAAAAAAACAATATTAAATCATCCTACTTGTAAAATTCTCCAAAATAATATATAATACTTGACTAATAAAATTACATATATCCGTTTGAGAACACCTTTAAATATGTTATCTTAAATAAGATATATTTAAAAAATACTTTTCTATTTTTTTACAATTGATAAAATGTGAAATGTCAAATCTACCATTATGAGAAAGTAAAAGTAAAAAGATATCCGTACCTAATATTAGATTTAAATTCCGGTGATATTTGTAAATTTAACTTTTAAGTTATTGCGGGCAAACCAATGGGCCTTAACAAGATCTTAAGCTTAAAGCAAAATCCGTTAACCCCATACATATGACGTAGTCAGGTGATGGGCCCCACTATTTCTACACGATATTAGACTAGATATGGTCAAATATTGGATACGTCCGCAACAAAAAACATATATTCCGACGGTAAAGAGCAGGAGCATATCCACAACTAAATATATATGTATTTCACTTAGTACTGTGTTAAACGTGTTTGAAAGTAAAATATTTGGTAACGTAGGAGTGTGGACCTCTTATCCACAAATGTATTTTCTTAGCCCAGACAACATTTTCGCAGAGAAAGCAACCCAAGTTTAATCAATTCCGTTTGTCATAGCCACGTTTTGGATCTGTCAATTCGTTGTTTCTAATGCCTTCGTTGACCTGCATAACGAGGCTAAGCTTGGAAAAGAAACTGTTAACAGGGGCCCGTTATTATTTTGGTCGGTTGTTTATTTCTAGCGCTCAGAGACACTGTAAGGACGATTTATAGCAGAGAATTAAATACACAGATGTGAAGTGAACAGAAAAGTAGTAGGATTTGCGAACTTAACAAAGATGATCGCATTAACATTTGGATTGAATTTATCTTTCAACCAAAATACATCACAGAAACTTTAAAAACACAGAACGCACACAGGAACAAGACTGTCCAAAGCCTTTTTAGGGTTTTCCCATAATTTACTAAACAAAACCTAACAAAACGCCCTGCACCAGATACCGATCTTCGGCCAAAAGCTCCGGCCAAACTTGCTTCAGTTCCAGCATCAGGCTACCGGTCGAGCCCTGGCAGAATTATCCAGCAGTGCCTGGAATGAATATTTTAGGCATCATAATGGAAAAGTAATTTTCAAAGCATAATAGACAGTAGGATGTAATTATTTGTTCGGATTCAACTGAGTAGTTTGAAGTTTCATGAAAACCCATCTCCTGTGTCCATGAATGATCCACCTCACAGTAAATTATCTGTGATAGGTGAATCACCGGGACTTGAGGGAGAGGTCGATGAAGATCGACTAAAAACTGAGCAGCTGAATCCCAATTAATCATCACATAATGTGATAATAGAAGACAATAGGATGTCAATATGTTAGGATTTTATGTGAATTTTACCTGACTCTCTTGGAGCATTGCACCTGAAGCATTCCATCCTGCTAGCAAAGTTGTGCTCGTTACATCCAGACCTGCCATTCAAAAAAGAGGGAACCTACACATCAGCCTATGAGAATCATTTTCATTGAAGTTTTCAGTTAATAACCAAAAAGTTACCTGGCACACAAAATGTAGGCAACGAAAAAGAAGACTGATAATTTCAAAAGAAAACTCAGTAAGGTGAATACACTTTGATGGGCATCACGGAGCAATTTGTTTTACCTGCCACAAATCCAGTCACCGGACTTCCATCCAGAGCGTCCACCAGATCCAGTGTTATAGGAAGACCCAAAGCCAAAGCCGCCTCCTCTAGATCCTCCCCGCCCTCCAGAGGACTCGAACCCACTACCTCCTCCACCACCAGATTCCTCCTTACCAGATCCACATTTAAAGCAGCTTGAACGGCTAGCGAAATTGTGAGCGCCACACCCTCCGGCTGAACAATACCAGTCCCCAGGCCTAACATCAGAGCCCCCTCCATAACCCCCACCACCTCCTCCTCCATACCCATAACTTCCTCCTCCTCCTCCCCTGCTGAAGCTTCCATATTCACTCTCTCCACGGGTCCCTCCGGGCCTTGGATCTCCACACTTCTGGCACGAATCCCTCCTACTGAAATTAAGATGTTGGCATGACGAACAATTCCAGTCACCCGGCTTACGATTCATTTTTCCAAACTTTACTCGCTCCGTAGAATGCTCAAACAGTCTGCGTAACAATAAACATTAAAGCAGGCGTATTGCCATAATATTCACCATTTATTATAATCAACCAAAATTCCAACCGCCCTGTGATTTTTTAAAAATAAACATCTAAAGGAATCTGCCTTCTCTAACGCATATACATAATTTAGACACAGAATTAGCAAAATGCCGTAAAAATCCTTGCGGCTGCTAATTAAGGGCAAATTTACAAGCTGTGCAGAAAATAAGTCGGAAAAAAGGGGAAATTAGACAAAAGAAATTCAAATGAATGACGGATTTGGAGCCGAGATTGAACGAAACCTTGAAATACTGTAAAATTTTACATTTTCCGTTTTTCTGCAGAAGCCGTTATAACGGACGACAAAATATATGCGCTTTGAGCAGAACAGCCAAAGCTAGTTATTTTAAAGAAAACCACAGATCCCGATTTTAAGACATTAATAACGCAAAGCATCAGTTAACTACCGCGAACACAAATTAAGCACAATTTAATTCATGTAAAAGCAAACACTTCCAGAACTGCCTCCCTCAATATAAGTGCAATTACGCCTCATATAACAAAGAAGACAGACTGTTATAATTTATAACTTCAGTTAAAGCAAAAGACAGAATCTGCATTCTTGAATAAATTGTATCTGGCGACTTGGCAAGACATTGAGACATAAGAGCTGTTATCTCAGGCTAAATAAAAAGTTA
Organism: Sequoia sempervirens; assembly: GCA_007258455.2. NCBI lineage: Eukaryota > Viridiplantae > Streptophyta > Pinopsida > Cupressales > Cupressaceae > Sequoia > Sequoia sempervirens. The sequence continues at coordinate 1,068,542,054 of VDFB02281492.1, read as the reverse complement.
AGACTCCGGAAACCCCTAGGCAAAAATTTCAACCCTAACAAAAAAATCCACACCAAACAAAGAGAGGAAAGAACCTAGGACAACCTAAGCCAAGAAGTTTAAAACTTGCGCAAAAGAATTTCGTGCACACAAGTTCCAATCACAGAACAAATCCAGAAACCTTGCAAACGCACATCACCAAATCGCAGAAAGAAACCTAATTGATCCAAACAACGACAAGGCACAGAATTCTAGTGTCAGATACAACCGCAAATGCATATTCAAACAGTTTTCAGGCAAAGAACATCTGAAATACAAAAAAAAAACACCGCAATTTACATCTCTAACAAGAGACCAAATTCAAAATTTTACTTTACGCACAGAAAATTATTTACAAATCTAGGAAGGCTGTATAACCAAAATTTTAACTTCATGAGAAAAGAACAATAAAAAGCACACATTTAGTTCCAGAGAAGAACCAGAAAACCCCGACTTACAGAGCAATTAGTTGAAATACAGAGGCTTCTTCAGTGCTATAAGAAATAAGACAAGAGAAAGGAAAAACTGTTAGTCTTCAGAGCCCTGAGAGTAGTCCGATTGTTTATATGAGACCTTGTCTTGTGTGTCTAGGACAACCGGATTCACCAATTTATAGTTGTCGGCAGCGCCATCGACGTCGTCAATTCATTTCCCGGCGACCGTATTCCCTATCCCCGGCTAAATTCCTTTTTCCTTTCTAAGATTTGCATGAAGGAATAGTATTTATGCTGAACTTTAATTGATTCTCCTTAGCTCCTCTTTGTATTTACCCTAAATTGAAGTAAAATAATTTTGAAGTCCATTCAATAAAGATACGCCGAATCTCAACATGGCTGGTCAAAGCAGATGATGGTAAATACAATTTATTAAGGGGATTCAAAAGGTAAACATATGACAATCACACCGACCATTGAAAAGTTGTTTCCCCTTATAAGGGCGCATTTCACCATTCAAGCCCATCCCCCTCACCTTTCAATTCTTTATTTTTTATTTTTTGTTTACAAGTGATATTTCTATGGCATAGACCTTAGAAATGGAGCCCTCTATTTCAAAATCAAACATTGATATTTGTAATTGTGAAGGTGAAAAGTACATATCTTGTAGGTTTATTGTTTTTATTTTTCATTCAACATCATTTTATGTAGCAGCTTTACGCTTTATATAGATATATTTTAGTGATCAAAAATTTAAATTGACTTTCAAAAACATAGCTTCATCTCAACTCAAACAATTCCTAATTCTCAAATTATTATTTCTACTATCAAGATCAAAATCACATTTGCGGAATTGACCCACATTTTCAAAATTCAAATTTAATTTTACACCCAAGTTGACTGAATTGCAACTAGTCATTATGTGTGAACTCCTACATCAAAACTTTCAAAGTGTATACCTAAGACAAGTATAAGAGATCATCCCCTAGGCCATTAGGATCACAAATCATCTAGATTTCACTATCCCTATTTCAAAATCACTCACTACTAGTTTTTGTGACATTAGAATCATTCATGCCCCTATCATGCACTAGTATGAATGAGTTTTTTTTATTGTGTTAGCCTCCTTATAAGCAAGCTTTAAAATCCTAGTTCTTGCACTCAATCATTACAAATACCACTTTCACTTTATTCAGGTCTTAAGTTACTATCATCACCATCATAACATTTGTAATTGTTGCTTAATGCCTTCCAACTTTATCAAAATAATTTAATCAATCAATTAGGTTTGACTAAGGTGAAAGGTAGAAGTCACCTCCTACATCCAACATAGCAAGTTTTAATGGTGTTACTCAACACCACCAAGTCTTTCATTATAGGTTACAGGTACTAAAGATCTATAGACCTCAAGTTCAAAACCACATAGAAATTTCAATACCATTTATGTAGGGATCAAGATGGCATGTGCAATATTGATCCAATATTTCACAATTACAAAATCATGGGGCATAATTATCTCAAATTGTTCATCTTAGATCTTATATCAAATTTTGAGTAACAATTCTTCATTAACTTTTTCTCATCTCATCTTCAACACTATGATATGCACTTGTTTTCTTATTGTTAATTCAAGGTTAATTTAATTATTATTACTTATTTGTATTTATTTATGATATTTTATGTAGGGTTTTTTATTTCCTTTTATAAATTGGGGAACCTAACATTCAAATCCCTCGATGGTTTTACCACATAGTTTTGACCTTATTTATATCTTTGATTTTCTACTCTAATATTTTTCATTTTTTGCATTTATCATTTCACATCTATTTAAATTTTGGATCCACCCTTACTTATCCTTCATTACTTTATTGATTATGGTTTGGAATTTCAATATTGGCTATAATGTTATATCGCTAATCATTGACTACCCATCCTCCCTTTGATTATGCTTCATTGGTAGATCTTTCATTATGGCTTGTATTGAACTTGTATCCTCGGCCTACGTCCATACATATATCAAGGATCTATAGTACCAAAATTAATTACTTATTTAAATAGTTAGCATTAATATTGATTTTGGTGTGACAGACATTTAAGTTGTGATTATTATATGAACAATATGTAAAACGAAATATGTGGCTATGATTAGTTCTTTAATTTAGTCTTTGAATAATCTAAACTTTCTACACTATGATTGTTTTGAAATGGTTTAATTCTAGTTTAGAAAATCAATGATTTATTATCAATTTTATTTATAGATGGTCTTGTGATTTATAATGGTACATACTAATTATATCATTTAATTGAGTTGTGTTTGTAAGGTACAATGCCCTTGACTATAGGGAAAGTATCATGGGGGAGGATGACATCATGCTTGAGCAACACAAAGTGAAGAAAATGATGTGATTGATTGCTTGATGTTGCTTAAGCTATCTTAGTGGGTGTCTTTTCCTTTTTGGTTAATAGTTATTGAATTCATCAAAGTAGTCACACCCAACTAGTGTTAATGGTTGGTCTTAGTTATTTTTTCATTATTTTATTTGGTTTTAAGTTTTCAAGTTAGTACAAATTGGAATAACTTTGGATATGTTAAAAATATGTGTATTTGAGTACATAGCTACTCAAGTTACTATATTGTATGCATTATATAGAAAGTAGAACATATGTCTAAACCTAATTATATTTGATTAGCTCCTCTCTCATAACATAAGAACTATATCATAGGTATTTTTCATATGAGGGTTATCAACCTTTGGCAAAAATTAAGTGTTTTATGTTATTGATTTTACTATCTAACATCTTCTATATTATCCATACTATGTTGTACTATATCAAATGGTGAAATAGATATTTGAATGAATTATATTATTGATATATTATAATAAAAACCCCAAAATAAAGGACTTATAGGTTTGTACTATTTTGAGATATGGAGGTGTGGCTTCTATCCCACCATACTAGGATTGCTACATGTGGTGGCAATGACACTCATTCATACACAACCTTTATGTCACCTTGAAACTTTCCAACTCCTCATGGGAGGCTAAAACATGAAAAAAAAATTATTGCATCCATAAATAATTAATTAGTGTTCTTTTAATATCAATTGAAGAAGTTAAAAGGGAGGAAAGGAGACCATTTTGGATATAAAATATATTGAGAAGGATAAAAAATAGTTTGAGAAGATTCAATAGAGTTTTGGGAAATAAGTTTAACTATTGAATAAGAAATAATGTGTTTCAAAATAATGGTATACTTATATAAATGGGTCTTTAAATAAGTTTACAGATCCTCTTGAATCAAGATAATGATATGAGCATTATTTATCTCTATATATGATAGTAATAATAGAATTTATTTGAGTAATGGGAAATACTTAGGTATACCCTATTGTGTAAAATAAGGGGCTCAAACATTGATAATGTGAGAATTATAATAGAAATATCACTTCAACAAAGTGTGGTGGTTTATTCATTTTGATTACAACAAAGTAAAATGGGTCTTATTATGTTACAATGTTGTTGTAGTGAATATAAAGTAAACCCTATCGAGATAAACATGATTTTTCAATTAAAAGAAAGTTAAAGAATATTTTTTAGAAATGTCCAATGTTTTTATTGCTTAGGGATTGTGTAGATATAGAAAACAAGGTCTAGTTCTTGTTACTACTATACATGTTCTTAAAATGCTCTAAATATTGATCTCAAAAAATATTCTTATGGTTTTACATCAAAGTTATGCTCACATAAGCCCTTGGAGTGTAGACCGAATGGTTAAGTCATTGAAAAGCATAGATAAGGGTCAAAGGTTTGAATACCTAGCTTCAAAATCTACATGATTAAAGGTAGTTGATGTGGTTGGTGGTTATAAGGGTCAAGTAATTAAGGCCTCACAAAGGGGGCTCTAGTTAGAGTTGATTCATTTGTACAAAATAAATTATTTTATTGTGTAAATTTGTAACATCCACATGAGGAACTAGCCTAAGAAGTATTAGGATTTCCTACTATATAATAGGGTCTATTGACTTGTATTGAACATGTAAACTATCTCATAAACATGTTCTTACATTGGTAATGATTTTTCTATTTGATATAAGGTTTTGGCTTTCATGTGTTGCCATTAATAAAATCATGTCTCTATGAAACCATGTGAAGGTTTTAAGTAATTTTAATTCTAACAAAGGTATACATGATTAGTATGAATAAAAAATATAAAATTATTTCCCTAGTGGGGTCACTAGTCCCCCTTGAATGTTTATTTCTTGGATCAAGTGGTCAATCATTCTTTAGAAAATATCATATTGCCTAAGTTAGTTTTATTTTCTATACATGTTATGATGTATGGGTTTAACACACCAACTTAGGAAAGATGAGAATTTGGTCTACCTCTCCTAAAGGGAAATAAAAATATCTCCAAGGTCTATATCACCACGTCTTGGCTATACTAGGATAATCCAAATGCTAATGGGTTTACTATTTCAATCAAGGGATTGTGATGGAAACTAAGAGAAAATAAGTCTAAGGTCTTATTGGAACCAAACTTAAATAAAGAAAATAATATGTAGCAGATAATTTTAACTAGTTAACATAAATTCCATTATATTCATGCATCATCTTAATACTGAAATCAATGATAAAAATTTAATTGTAATCAAAATAATTCAAAAATTTAAAATAAATTACTACTTTAGTACTAAACTCAAATATAGTTTTAATCCTAATCTATTACTAAATCTAATAGATTTTAAAAAATATATACAAATAATAAAGGATAGAAAGAAAGATAAGTGAGCCCATTTCATGCTAATACCGAATATGATTCTATTAGGCAAAATATTATTTTCATGACTAATATACACTTACTAAGGAAGATAAGAAGGTTCAATAATCTCACTCCATGAAGAAGAATGAAATCAACCACCATATCTTTGTGCATATTAAGTACACCAAATCTACATAGTCCTAAAATATTTTCCATGAAACATTAAATAGGAATGCTTAGGTTGACCACATAAAGTATTCATCACAATAAAAAAATACTAGTGATATAAAGCACTAAAATAAACTCATTAAATACTCAGCTACATTACAAAAATGAAATTAGAACAACATAGATCATGTTTAGCCCCTGTTTATGGGAAGTTTTAGGTTCATTCATCACATAATCATAGAGTGGATGAGAGATGGATCCCTCTAGACGAAGGCTAGCATAACTTGAATTTTGATGAGGCAGCTAAAGGAAATCCTAGCCTATCTAATGTTGGGTGCATTATTGGAGATCACTTGAGGTTTTCGGTTGTGTCCAAGGCTATAAAATTACTTGTAGGAACCAATAGTTCAAGGAAGACATCCAAACCCTCATACTAGGTCTTCATATTGGTGAATTGAAAGGAACAAAAAAACTAGCCATAGAGGGGGAATCCCAAGTTGTCATTAATTCTGCTAGGAACATGTAAAATTTGAAGTTGTGTTGGGCTTATTTAAGAAAGAAAATTTCAAAATCAGCTACATGTTCAGGGAAGCCAACAAAAATTTGGACGCCTTGGAAAATGCACTAATCTCCTTGCAAATGGAACATTGATGGTAGATTCACGTAAAAGTATCACATCACTAACTCATTTGACTGCAAAATCCGACAATTTTTTTTGACGAAATATGTATAATTTGATGTATCGTCGGGTGCTTGTAAAATTTGATGTGTAATTTTCAATTTTTTAAAGTTTATCCTCGACGTTCGTCGAAATTTCGACGAACCTGGGTTTCGTCGAAATTTTGACTAGCAGTTTCGTCGAAATTTTGACAAACATGAAAAATAAGAAAAAAATCAAATTGTGGCCGACATAAAGAAAAGTGAGTTCGCTAATTTATTGCGACAGTGTTTTTCTCTACTTGAGACAGTTTGTGGAGAACTAAGGACAATTTTCTTGGGAAAAATTAGAAAAAATTCAAGAAGATATCAACACGTTGAGGGTAGTCATTATCTTTTTGCAGAATTCAGTTGTGAAGTTAGATTTGTAGTTCTAGGTTTGAAAATCATATTTTAAAGCAACATCTCACCAGATTTCATTTTTAGAGGTTTAGGGTTTTGAGAATTTCATGTCCAAGTTTTGTTGTGTGGAATCACCATAAGATAACAACCAAGGAACAATTCTTGTGACTATAATTATGTGATCCATAACTCTATTGGTCATGTGGCACAGTTGTGCTATAACAAATACATGATGCATTCATGTGTGACCCAAGTTTAATGTGGCTATGTTGTGATAGAAATGGAGGCACTCATATAATGTAGTTAATTTAGGTTGTATAATGTAGGTGTCAATCATCATTGGGTGCATTCAGGTTGTCTCAAGTTTAACAGGTTATGATGTAATTATAGCATGATCCAAGAGTGATTACCTCTTGTTGCAATAAAGAGCCTATAACTCTGGTTGATATGCAGAGTGGTTGTGTTATATCAATTATGTAGTGCATTCAAGCACAACCCATGTTTAATGGGCTATTCTAGAGAGTGATCAAGATTTTCTAAACCTTATGAATGTTACTTAAAAGTGTATAGCTTAAACTACAAACCAAGTTTGTTACATACTTGAATGCAATCTTGGGTTACCACAAACTATAATAATGTGATCTGCTAATAACCATTATGGAAAGTATTAAAGAAAGACCCATGCTATATAGGATACATTTCCCTAATCAGGTTTACATACCTTAATGATCAAACACAAGCTTCCCACACACTCTAGGATACAATCCAAGATCATACCACAACTTTGTCAAGACAACTAATTTTCTGACACAAAATTTAAGGTTGTTTTTTAATACCAACAGAAGCATTGGTAAGAGCATGATTGGGGTACAAACCCTAGGCCTCTGTAGAAACATAAACAATAACTTTAGTGGATTAGTGAGGTTGCAATACCAGAAAGATTGAGGCATTGTAGCTAATAACAAAATCTTGCAATCTAAAGATTGTAGCCAATAATAAGCACACTATGTAGCTTAGTGACATTTGTAAATGCAATCTATGGTAAGAAGAATGACAGTCACTTGAGATGTGATAGTCAAAAAGAGGCTAAGCAGTGACAAGATAATAAAGCTCAAACCTTGCATAATAAAGTGGAGATTTTAACAGTGAGTTTCCTTACCCTCTTGCTGACCTTTAGGTTTTTTCAAATGCTTTTGGTAGTGTTAGACAAAGAAAATGCAATCAGGGAATGACTGTCCAAATGAAGTAACAGTGGTAATCATAGGTTCAATGTTTCTTCTTAGCCATTAATGTATAATGGAGGTAGTGGATTGCATGTTTGAGTAGTATTTTGAGACTCATCAAAGATGAGAGAATAATGAATAATACCTTGTAGACTGTGAAGTAGTGTCAATAAGGTTGAAGGATCTTAAGATCTACAATACCATGAAACAATGAGTCCCTTGTAGCAAGTAGGAAGTCTATAGGGCATAGTTTGACTTTATAGAAGGATACTCAAGAAGGGAATCTTCAAGTGATAGTGAGTGAGCTATTTGAGATTGCAGCTGAGGGTGCAATACCCAGTCTTAAAGGAAGTTAGCAAAGCAATAAATGTGTAAGAAAATCAAATTGTACACAACAAACAATTCACAATGTTATCTTGCATAATGCCTTGAGTTTGAAGACAAAAATCTCATTGTATCTTGATGAAAGTGGTGACCTTAATGGTCAATCACTGGCAACCATGATTTTAAACATGCTATTGTGCTTATGGAGGCAACATTTTAAGCAAGGCAGTGAGTGGTGGTTTGGAACAATGGCAGGTATGAAGGACTTGCTTTATATGCATACTATGCAGTCTAGCTTAAGACAACGTTCTTAGAAAAGATTGAAGGTGGATTATGGAACTCAAGGGTTACCATGAAAAGAATTAAAGCAAATACTGAAATCTATTTAAAAGCCATGGTCATGAAGATATTAAAGATGTTGCATGCAAAACCCTAGTAGCTGGAGTAATGAATACAGTGTCAAAGAGGATAGTGTGTTGGGGTAGATTTAGGAGATCTCCACATTATCTAATTACAGGGAAATGCATCATTTATTTATTTATTTAATTAAAAGAAATCATTCTAAACCCTATATAGGATACATTGATACTTCAAAAACCTCTTAAGGAATTTGAGATTATGCAAATATATGTCAAGTAAATACCTAGATTATAAATAGTAGCAGGAACAATGTAAGATTTGTTGAGTAGAGCAGGAATGAGATAAGCAACAATGAATCCTATGCCTCCTTTCACACACATCTCCTCACCATTCTATGTCATTCTTTACCGAAACACTTCTCCATTTTGGCAGTCTATGCTTGAAAATAATGTTTTGACGAAGGTTTTAGAGTATGTTTATTAAAATGAAAACTCCATTCTGGTGGGCTATGCCTAAAAATAAGATTTTGACAAAAGTTTTAGGGTATGTTTATTAAAGTTTTAGAGTATTTTGGTGGGCTATATTCTTGATTCCTTAAATGATTTATTCAAATGGATTGTGACTAAATAAATGACTAACTATTTAGTCATTTTTATTTGTGTGACTAAATAATTTTTAATCAACGACCAAACTAGTAATTTATTTACTCATTTATAGCTGAGTTGCAAAAAATGAGCAGAATTTAGTCATTTTTAGTTGTTGTGACTAAAAGTTTGTCACCTAGTCATTTATTTGTCAAATTCTACTAGTGTGTGCTTCCTTGTGCGATTAGGGCTCTCTCAATGTTGAGGGCCCTAGGGATAAGCTCGTCATAAGAAGTGACACATTGCATCTTTAACTAAAAGGATAAATCCTATTGACATTAGCAATGATGATTCCGACTTGTTGCTCCTTAGGAATGGGTCACTTGCTCTTACTAGCTTGCTACCTCCATCATTGTAGGAAGTTTGCGATCAAGTTCAATATTCTAATTTTAGGAGTCCAACGGTTGGAAATCATAGTAAAATCAGAATTTAATAAGTTTTGGAATTAGCATTTTAAAGTGTTTTTTAGGGTCATTAACTTCAGACTATCTTCTCTTTTGCAGGGGTGGTTGCATGCCAATTTTTTTTGGTGTAAAATATCAGAATTATTATATTTTGTTATCTATCTATGAATAAAAATTATTGGAGTGTGAGTTTGATATTTTTTAAAATCTAAATAGTCAAGCTTGGTAAAGAAAAATCATGTCAAATAATATTAGTCTAGAACAAAATGAAGAGACACTTGATAGATTGTGGGCTAGATTGAAAAGAAAGGGTGATGAGAAATGATATTGTCCTTGCAATAATTGCAAGGGCTTAAAGACGAGATGAATTTTAATCACAACAGTTGAGAAATATTGTAGGAAACATGGTCACGTTGAAGGGGGCATGATTATCGTCCATTGGTAAGTTGTTCATTATATTTGTTTATATTGATTGAATTTGTAAATGTTTATATCATTTTAACATTATATATATATAATCACTTGATCATGATCATGGTTTATTTGTGTCTATCATTATTATAAAGGTGGGGTGCCCTAGGGCACATGATATGGATTATCACGGCCTAGAGAATGTAGTTTTACAAGCGGACGAACATGGAGCTATGAATATCGAAGATGAAGTTAATGATCCTATGGAAGAAGATGATCATGCACCAAAAAACATAGTTGAAGATGATGGTACAAATACATTGACCCATGACACATTTAGTGGCAGAGCTGATCATGATGATCGATGACTTTGATGATGTTCATGATTTACCTGTACTTGAGAAGGCATACGAGCCCCTTTATGAAGGCTTCCAAACAACTCTTCTCTCTGATGTATTGTTGCTATTGAACTTGAAGTTTATGAATGGTTTATCAAACATAACAATCTCACAGATGTTAAGGTATGTCATATATGTCATATTTTTTCATCTATTTTAATTGTTGTTAGTTCATCACTAGTAAATAAAGGATGAAATATGTACCATTAATATTCTTTATATTAACAAATTATTTTTTGTTGTAGATTGATTGGTGAATTTTTGTTACCACCATCAAATATTTTACCTTGCTCATACCGAGATTTATTTGGCATTATGAAAGATATCAGGATGGAGTATCAAGCAATAGATGCATGTCCCAATGATCATATTATATCATAAACAACATGAATTTGCAAAGAATGCCGGTATGTCATATCAGTAGATATTGAACAGATCAACTAACAAAAAAAGTGTTTCGCAAGGTTCTTCATTATATTCTCATTATTCCACATATGCAATGATTATTTAGGTGCGAAAGCTTAGCGCAATTTATGGATTACCATGCACGGAATAGAAGTGGAGATGACATTCTTCGAATACCTGCAGATTGTTCTGCATTTAGGGACATGGAGGAAAAATGGCCACACTTTAAAGAAGAACCTCATAATCTCAAGCTTTCATTGGGAGCAAATGGTGTCAATCCATTTGGAGAGCTGAGATCTATTTACTCGGTGTGGCCTGTTTTTGTTATCAACAATAACATTCCTCCATGGATGTCAATAAAGAGGGAGCACATAATGTTGTCAATGATTGTTCTAGGTATTTGTTTACATCAATTTTCTTTAACGTAGTAGCATCTCATTTATCTTATTTGTTGCATAATGACTTATATTTTTTCATTCAATAGTCATGTACATTAATTTATATATATTGCAGTAAAATAGTTATAATAATTATGTAATGTTTATGTTCATTCAACTAGGTAAGTACCAAGTTAAAGATATGAATGTATATATCGAAGTTTCTTATTGACGAGTTACTAAAGTTATGGAATGGTGTCACTATGTATGACATCTCTAGACCAATAGGACAAAGACAATTTCAATTCCATGCAATGCTTGTATGGACAATTCATGATGCCCCAAGGCTAACACATTTTTGTGGTATGTTATAACGTTCGACGCACTTTAACAATATTTAATTTTATGAAGTAGATATCATGCATGTTTTTAAAATAATCTATTCATTATATATAATTATAAAAATTGACATATTTAATCCAATTATATATGATCTTGCAGGTCTTCAAACAAAGGAAAAATTTGCATGTCCAATTTGTGGTCCAAAGATGAAATTTCGTCGTTCAACAAGTTTAGGAAAGTAGGTGTTTGATGAGTATAGGCACTTCCTCCATATAAATCATAAGTATCGAACTATTGAAAAACATCTTTTCAATGGGAAAGAAGAGACTACATCAAAACCACGAAGAATAACACCTCGCATATGGAAGTTGGAATATAATAGAATTAATCGTCAAGGTTATACATCAGATCAAATTGTTTATCTATCATATATGATATGTTTTGAATTTATATTTTTATATTGTGTTGTGCTTACTCATGATGTAATTGAAAATGATTGTCGTTGTTAATTTATTTAACTTACATGCTTCATGAAGGTCGTCAAGGCATTAATGGCCGGCTTCCACAAGGACTGAAAAGTTATCCTAAACAATTTAGTAGGTTGCCCTACTGTGAGTAGCTACAAATTGTGCATTTGTTTGATACAATGCATATCATAAAGAATATAACAGAAACGTTATGGACAATATTGGATGGAAGGCATGACAAAGAAAAAATTGTCAAAATTTGTAGTGGCATTCAGGAAGCCAATCATGCAATGAGAAATGTCATTCAATTAAATAGCGATGGAGACCAAATTAATATAAGTGCCCTTCCTTAGTTATTAACAGAGCAACAAAGCAATGCTATAAAAGAAGTCATACGAAAAATTCAATTTCCCACAGGATTTGTTGTGAACATAAACAATATAATAACAAAGAAAGGTGAATTTGGGTCAGGGATGAAAACGCATGATTAGCATACCTTCATTAAGGTAATTATTCTGGTATATTATATACACCTGTATAATGCATGTACTTTTTAGTGTATTATGTTTACTAATTTTGGAAAAATAATGAAAATATCATTTTATAATTGTTGCAGTACGTTCTACCTCTATCTCTCCTAGACAACTTTGACAACAATGTCAAGCAAGTTATATATGATCTTGGAAAATGCATGAGGTAAGTAGCGATATTTATTCAATTCATTGTATACATCTTATAATTTCCATTTGTTTTACTTGTTATGTAATATACTGTATATTTTTGTTAAACCTCGTTAATATATTTGCGCCTTAAATCACTTGTAGATGGCTGTCATCTAAAGAAATCCATAAAGAAGATATAAATTATTGGAAGAAAAAAATTCCTCATCTAATGTGTGAAATGCAAAAGTGTCCACCTTCAACATTTTTCAATGCACAAGAACACTACCTCACACACCAAGTTGAGAAGATTGAATTATGTGGACCTGTACACACAAGGTCAATGTGGATGGTTGAGAGGCACTTGAAATTTTTGAAGGCTTTGGTTAGACAAAGAGCAAATCTTGAGGGTTCTATGGTGGAGGGATATATGGTATACCGGACCATGGTGTACATTAGTGAATATCTTCCTAAGTTTGCAGCAGAGATCCATGTAGATCGCATTTGGGATCCCAACTCCATTAACAAATTCGAAGGGGAGTACCTGATGGGGAAAGGTAGATTGAGGAAAGTGAGAGGTAATTATAAGGTGGTCATGGAGATTAATTGGAGTACATTTTACATATGGTTTTTATGTATATTGTACTTATTTAATTTTTAATCTTCAATATACATCAATTATAAATTAAGGTCGTATACTGTGGTATTTAACTAATTATACATCGTTTGTGAATTTCAAATTTTTTTGATACAATTGGTTGAGAGTGAGATGCACTACATTTGTATGTCGCAAACAATCTTGATTGGATGACGGTATGGATTGAACGATGTCAACAATCTAGTCGTGCATTAACATGGGAAGGTGTGGCTTCATTGGTTAAAGAAGCTCATCATAATGGAGATTCCAATGTTACACAAAGGGAAATTGATTTAGCATATGGTTTAAGAGATAAACAGGTACGTATAAATATATTAATCACCCATATTATTTAATTATTTTCAATTATATTGATGTATATATATGTTGAGATTGTTTTATTTGCATACATTTGGCCAAGAATAAATATGTTTATCAACTGATGATATTGCAATAATTTTTACATGTTTAACATATTGCAGGTGAAACACCACAAGGCTATGTGGTGCAATGGTCGTAAATTTTGAATCAAAATGTTGGATGACATAAAGAAAACTTGTGATTCTGGTATAACTGTAGTCTTTCAGGTGACTAATGTTCATCTAGAAGCAACATACATCCAGAAGTCTCAAAAAAATTGATACTATGGGATTTTGGATGATATACTTGAGTGTGACTTTAAGTCCTTCAGATTAATTATGCTTGACATCCTATGGTACAGGCTACAATTGAATGAAAATGATCCTGAGAGAACTGTTATTGAACATGATAATGGATTTACCATGGTTAATACAAGGTCAATCGAGTGAGCTGGAAATGAGCCCTATGTTCTTCCAAGCCAATGTGAGTAGGTATTTTACTTAGAGGTTCTAGGTAAACCGGGTTGGTCATTTGTTGTTAGACATGATCCAAGAGGAAGGCCGGTAAAGTATAATGTGGTGGAAGAAGAAGATACCGAAGAACTAGAAGATGATGTAGATGATGATCAAGATCAACGGTTAGTTGATGATGTCCCTTACGAAGATGTCGAAGAGGAGGAACTAGATCATGATGATGTAGGAGTTAATGTTCATGAAGATTATATCCGTGTGGATGATGAAATTATCGAAATTGATATCGATGATGATGATAATATGACCAATCCTTACAATGTCGAATTTGGATCGGATGATATAGACAAATAGTTGGATGAAGAAGAAGATCAATGGCATTGAAATGTATGAGTTATGCGATATTATTATCTATTTGATATTAATTTCTTGATAGAATTATATTTGACTTATGTGGTTACATAATTAATTCATGATGTTTTAAATTTTTATGCCATTACATAATTAATATAATGGTGTACTTGTTACCCGATTTTCACCTACGGGCTCAATCAGGCAGGGGAATCCATGCTTCCAGGTGTTCTTGAAGGCCAACTGCAGGAACATTTGCATCATGGTTACATATTTTCTAACTTGTTTGCTTCTTGTGTAGCTGCAAGGGAGATTATGTTCTTAATTCAACACGTGGTTTTAATGAGGCTCCCACAAGGGTTGAGCCCAACGTGCATGTATTCAATTTTTGGGTGGGTCTTCATCTTGTTTTAGCCTTGTTTATTCCCCTTTCCATTTTGTTTTCCTTGGTCCCTTTTTCTTTCTGTTTTGTCGGAGGTGGAGTCGAACCGAAACCAAACATTGGAACTTTTTTAAAAAGTTCCAGTTTCTGTTTTTGTTTTGGTTCCGGTTCCAGTTCTGCAATTATGTGCGTTTCGTTTTCTTTTTTGACCTTGCATTTGACCGTGGGGTGGTTTTTCCATTTGTTTCTTTCTTTTTTCCTTTTTTCCCATTTTTTGTTGTGTTTTGGCAGACCCGGGATCGAGACAAAAACTGAACTTGGAACTTTTCCAAAAGTTTCAGTTCTTTTTTTTGCTCCAGTTCCACCCCTGCTGTGTTCCGCCCAAGATCGGTTTTCATTCCGATCCCGTTTATGTTTTGACATCCTTTGGTCTTTGTTTTCGTGTGCCTTAGGTTTTATTTTTCCTTAGGGACTTTCTTCATTTTTCTGGACTTGGAATCGGAACTAAAACCGAACTTGGAACTTTTCCAAAATTTCCAGTTCCTGTTTATGTTCCAGTTTCGATCCCGATTCCGCCCTTCGTTTCTTTATTTTTTCACTGCCGATGGTCGGGGGATGTTTCCTTCTTTGTGCCTTTCTTTGAGATTTCTTTCTTCCTTCTTGCTTTATGTTGACGGAAGTGGGTTCAGAATGAATCTGAATCTGAAATTTAGAGAAGTTTCTAGTTCAGATTTAGTTCTGGTCCCGATTCCGCCGGTCTTGCTGGTTTTGATTTTTGTTTCGATCGTTTGGTCACGGGATGTTTTTCTTCCCTTCTTTTGCTTTCTTTTTCCTCCTCATTGTCTTTTTGTATGTAGTCGGAGCCGGGGCTAGGTTGGGATCCGAACCTGAAACTTGGAAAATTTTTAGTACCGGATTTGGTTTCATTCCCGCCTTTGTTGTGGTTTGCCTGGGATCGGTTTTTGCTCTGGTCCCAGTTGTGTTTTTTTGGTTTCTTTGCCTTTCTGTGGATGTGGAGCCAGAACGGTGCATTGAATTGATGATTAGCGAAGTCTCTTATGTTCGGTCCACGTTCCAACCCCGATCTCGGTTCTGGTTCCATCTTGCCTCCCCGCCAATTTTGAAAGGACTCGGTGAAAGGTTTGGTCTCATCGTAACGTCTTGCCGACTATCGTATGTCTTGTCGATAACTGCTAAAGGACATAATCACATCGGGGAGACACGGCTAGTGTCTCACCAACATGCGATTATGATGAAGTGATCTTTTGACCGTCTGGGAATCTACGTGGCACGAGTTCAACCAATCAGATGGAGCTAGAGACGGTCATGGGTAGTTTGACAGATTGACTCCCCCTATAAAGAAAGGTCAAAAGAATGTGATTGGCATGGATCTGCTCGGCAAACATGGTGTAAAAGATCTAACAGGGCAGGTCGAATGTTGCTTCTCGAAGATGGTCAACTTGCAGAAAGATCTAGGGCAGGAGGAGAGCCGAAGGGGAAGAGGCTACGAAGTCACAATAATAGTTGGGATGTTGGCTGGAAAAAGTGGATCGACATTAATGACCATGCCACAGAGCATTCAAAGCGGCTCTGACGAAGTCTCAAGGGTGGACACGAGGGATGGAGTTAATGCGGTCGTTGTAAAAGATCTGAAGGTCATGCCTAGGAGCAGGCGTTCACCGACATGAGCAGGGTATGCACATTGAATGCCTCATTAGCTTCATTCCGAAGCACTTCTAGGGCCGACGTTTCAAGGCACCGACTCATTTTGTAAACCCTAAGGCAGGGGGTCGACACTCTTTGGTATATATGGCATTTTTTCCTTTTTTGAAAAGTAGTTCTTGGTCAAGAGACTGCTAAAAAAGCATTATTCAGACTTTGTAACTCATTTTTTTTGTATGAATACTACAGGTTTGTAATACAAAGACTCCTTATCTTTCAATAGAAAGTCATTTCCTTCACCGATTTTCCTTTGTTGTTTAGTATTGGTTGTGAGTTGCATGATAAAATTATGTGTAATCCTTTATTTTATCAAATTCCTTTAGTACTGGATGCAAAGAATATTATGTCATAGTGCAAGTTTATGTTAGTGATCTCTTTCTATTGTGTTCATATATGTGAAAACATCTTTGTTTTCCTTGTGTTAAGCATTAGAACAGTCAGAACCTTACATAGACTCGCTTTTATAAACATAAATCTCTGTGTTGTGAGATTGTTTAGCTCTATTGAGATTTTATGTGAGTTTCAACAGTATTGTCAAATTTTATCTTTGGTGTACCACCTGTTAATGATAGGTTTTAAATTTCAAGTAAATCCTTCTTACTCTTTTCCTTATCATTCTTTAGTATTCTCAAGTTATCTTAAGGGAACCAGCCCATAATCTGGAGGTCCACTTCATTCCCAGGTCACCCACAACCTCGAAGTGTTCCCATGTGTCAATAGGTTGCTATAGTTAATAGCTTAGCAAGGGTGCAAACTTTATTTGACAATAGTTTTTGGCACACCCGATGGGACTGAGAACTGTGTTTCAGTCTTATTCACCAGCAGTTAATTATCATACTGCTGTTTGGTATGTGCATTAGAATTTTCCATCTTTAAGAGACAATTTTTAGCATACTTGGCGATTCTGAGCTTAGATTTAGCAGATCCAGTGCGTTATTTCTCATGAGAAGAGTGTAGACTAGAGGTAACTCGCCTGTTTTTGAGTATTTGCAGTTGTCCCCACCTAAGAGGAGGGGCAGGGAAATCTAGAAGGTTCAAAAGGAAGTTGTTTATTTCAGAAGATCCAAGTCGAATCCTTCTGTGAGAAGCCATACTGTTGTTCCTGTTGTTATTGCTACGAATATCCCAGTGACAATGATTCCAGCAGTGAGAAATCAACCATTTGTTGCTTTTAACCAAGGCAACCCACTGAATCTGACTCAGCATGACGAAATTACTATCGCTACCTTAAAAATTCTACCATATTTTCATGGCGAGGATCATACCACCCCAACAGAGCATATAAAAGACATTGCTAACTTGTGTGTTGTTCACCATGTGATTGAAGAAAATGTTGCACTCAGATTGCTGACAGCATCATTTAAAGGAAAAGCCTTGCAATGGTTTAGAGGCCTGCCTATCAACTCCATAGCAACATGGGATGAGTTAGGCAGCTAGTTGTGCAAATTTTTTGAAGATAAATCCAACCACCTGTCATTGGTGGAGAAACTGTCTACAATCAAAAGAGCTCCTTATGAAGTTATGTCAAATTTCAATCATCTTTTCCAGAGGACGTGGGATAGGATTCCACAAACGGTAAGACCTATTGCTAATCATGCCTTTTTATACTATTTAAGAGCTTTAAATAGTGATATTTTTGTAATGATTCAATCGATGGGAGGTGATACACTTCCTGCAACATATGGTGTAGCTGTTAGAGCTAAAAATAGCCTCATACAGGCTGGTAAAATTACCCCAAGATCACCTATGCCAATATTTCCCGTGTTTTAGCCTCCAACCCCTATGCAGTTACCTCCTTTGGCTATTATTCCAAGTGCACCAGCATTGCCAGCACCTAATACCCAGCCTAACATCCAAGTAAATGCATTTCTAGCTCAGTCTAACGAACTGCAAGAGATTAAAGGCCTTCTGACAACCTTTGGCAATGAGATGGTTAATCTTAAAAAACAACAAAATCAAGGTTTTAAGCCTTATCAACCCCCATTTAAGTCTAATTACTAGAAAAATCAAACCAATAGACCACCTTACCAGCCTTATAATCAAGGCCAAAATTTTGCTCCTAACCCAAGGCCACATCAAGCTTATGACTCCAACACTGCAAGCACTTCCAAAGAGCTTGCACCTGTCCAAAATAAATTAGTTCAAGATTATGAGTGGTGCTTTTTGTGTAGTCAACCCCATAATCAGGGTACCTATGTAAATGGGCTGCTTAACCAAGCCTTGATGGTTCAGAATAGTTCAACAATATAGTCTAGTGTGCCTGTAGCAACTGAAGTACAACAACAAGAGCAACAGACACATGAGTCTACATTCCTAAATTGGCAAGGGGAAGAATTTTGTGGAGTGGTCCACGTTGATTCTTCAATTGTAGACAATACACGCAGTAAGAAGAGGGCAATAGATGAAGGACATCAACCTAATACAGTTTGGACTCAATCAAAACAAGGGCTAAACCAGAATCAAAATGCTCTTGGCCCGTCAAAAGCTGACCAGATCCGAAAGCTACCAAGGGGTCAGCCTTTGGTAGGCAAGCAACAGTCCGATTTATCAGCCCAGGTGCCTTTAGTTAAAGGTGATGTTATTCCTCCCAAAGGTCAAGTTAAACCTGCTACATCTTTCAATATATTGGAGCATATGAAGAAAATTAATGTACCCATGTCAATATGGGATTCTCTGAGTATTCCAGGTCAAAAGGACCTGCTTCAATCTGCTTTATTAGGTTTAAGTGTCTCAGATGAGCCTAGTGTAGAAAAGGAGAAGGTTGCGTTGGCTAATACTACTATTGGTGATGAAGAGCAGCAAGCTGCTAAGGCCAAGCCGCCTCCTTTTTATTTGTCATTGATCATAGGAGATCATTTGGTTCATAATTGTATGATTGACTCAGGGGCTAGTAGTTCATTCATGCCCAAACAAATCATCGATAAGTTGGGAATTGAATATGAGCCACTAGAAAAGGGGGTAGTACAATTGGATGGTACTGTTGTGAACACAGTAGGGGTCATTAAAAATTTGAGCTTAACTCTACATGCCTGTCCAAATTTTGCAATACCACAGGATATATACATTATTGAGTTGCCCCCGTACTTGCCCTTTGTTTATCTAGGGATTTTATGGCCAAGATAGGTGGTTACCTATCCTCTGATTGGTCTCACATGCTGTTCAAACTAGATATGGTACTAGAGCCACTATTAAATCAGAACCCATAGCCAAGGTTCATATTGAACCTTACAATCCATCTCCTATCAATGCCAACTTGTTTACAAGTGTACAAGTGGAGCAGCCTGTTGTTCAAGAGGTTGAGATTCAAATAGAAAGAACATCAGATATTCTTCCTAAAGAGTGGGTGCCTCAAGCTCATGAAGTTGGTACAGGTGAGCAATTGGAGGAGGTTGACATTGGTGTTTATATGATGCATGAGACTGACTCTTTTATGCCTAATATTGAAAAGGACAAGGAACAACATAGTGAGCAGCATGAAAATGATCTGTGGGAGTTGTATTTTGATGGCTCAAGGATTAGGGTAGGTGTTGGTGGTGGATGTATGTTGGTATCACCAGAAGGTCAGAAGTACTATCTAGCTTTCAGATTTTGTTTTAGCTGTTCTAATAATTCTGCTGAATATGAAGCTCTAGTCTAGGGCTTGGAGTGGGCGAGACAGAGAGGTATCAGTTGTCTAAAAGTTTATGGTGACAGCGAGTTGGTTGTCAATCAGGTGAGAAAGCTTAATGCTGTTAAAAATGATATACTCAGGTCTTACAAAAATAGGGTATGGGACCTCTTAGAGGGATTTGAGGCATTTAATCTGATTTCCATTCCTAGAGCTCAGAATAAACATGCTGATAGATTAGCTATTGTAGGAGTTGAACATGATATTCCAAAGGAGATTTGCAGCGATAAAACTAATCAGCATATCAAGATTGTAGTTAGGCCTGCTGTGCCTGATAATAATATACACTGGAAAGTCTTTGATAGTGACCAGCAGATTGTCAGCTTTTTAAGAGAAGAAGCTGAGTTCTCACATGCCAATCAGGAAAAGTTATAGCACCAGTACAGTGACCAGATTATCCAGTTAAAAAACAACAAGTTGCCCAAAGGCCTAGTCACTTTAGAATCTGTTTTTAATACTGATGATGAAGCTAGAAAACCTAAGGGGAGTATTCAAGTTCAGCAAGATCACTACGAAGAGGTTGAAGTTTTCAAAGAAAAGCTTCTTAAGTTAGGCAAGGTATGTACAACTGAAGAGAAGCATGTTTTTATTCAGCTTTGTCAAGAATTTAATGATATCTTTGCCTGGCAATATAGTCATTTAAAGGGATTTAATCCCCAGCTTGCTCAACATACCATTGAACTTGAGCCTAATGTCAAACCTGTTAGGCAAAAGTAGAGGCCCTTGAATCCTAAGTTAGAACCTTTGATGAAAAAGGAGCTAGATAAGTTGATTGAAAGCAACATTATTTTCCCCATCAAGCATACCTCATGGGTTTCAAACCTAGTACCAGTCAGAAAGAAAAATGGTGAAATAAGACTCTGTGTAGATTTTCATGACTTAAATAGGGCCTCCTTAAAGGACCGTCATCCTCTGCCTTCTATGGAGCAGATACTTCAGGTAGTTTCAGGGTCTGAAAGGTTTTCCTTATTAGATGGCTATTCTGGTTACAACCAAATATTAGTGAAAAAAGAGGATCAGTACAAGACAACCTTCACCACAAAATGGGGAACTGTGGCCTATCAGAAAATGCCCTTTGGTTTATCTAATGTTGGGGCAACCTTTCAAAAAGCCATGGATATGGCCTTTCAGGGTTTAATGTACAAGATAGTCTTAGTCTATCTTGATGATATCACTATTTTTTCTAAGGAGGCTAAGGATCATCTGAATCATTTGAGGCAGATTTTTGAAAAATGCAGGGAATTTGGGATATCACTTAACCCCAAAAAGTGTGTGTTTGTTGTTCATGAAGGAAGATTGCTTGGTTATGTGGTATCTAAATAGGGTATTACTATTGACCCTAAAAGAATAAGTGCTATCTTAGCTCTTCCTTTACCAGCGCACAAAAAAGGTTTGCAAAGTTTTATTGGTAGGATTAACTTTGTTAGGCATTTTATTCCTAACATTGTTGATTTATTAAGTCCACTAACTCATATGTTGAGAAAGAATGTACCTTTCAGCTGGAATAAGGATGGGAAAAGAAGCTTTAAGCTTATAAAAGAGGCATTGGCAACCGCACCTACACTTCTAAATCCTGACTTTTCTAAAGATTTCATTTTATATGCCTATGGAAATATTGATTCACTTTCAGCCATACTTGTACAGTGAAATGATGAAGGATCTGAACAGCCCGTGGCATTCTTCAGTCAGGGACTCAAAGATTACGAGCTCAAGTATACTTTTGTAGAGAGACATGTTCTTGCTGTCATAAGAAGTTTAAGGAAGTTTAGGCACATGCTTTCCAATAACAAGATTATACTGATGGTTTCTCATCCAAGTGTGAAAGAGTTTTTATTAAACAAAGATTTGAGTGATAGAAGAGCTGGTTGGGTCACTAAGGTGATGGAGTATGACCTTGAAATAAAGGTTACCAAACTAATAAGAGGGAGAGGTCTCTATGAACAACTTACTGAGGACAACAACAACAGTGTAAAGGAGGAGGAAAGTTTTGTTTTAGCACTCCAAGATGGACAACAAACTGCTATACCTGCTCCTACTGGTTGGATTACAGAAATGACACATTTTTTATCAACTGGTGAGTGCCCTCTTGATCTAACTAAATCCAGAAGAAGGTATTATCGACTATAATCCATACCTTATGTTCTTTTAAATGTTTTGATGTTTAAAAGATATTTTCATAATGTCCTATTAAGATGTATTGAAGCTGATCAGGTTGATAGATTATTGCATGAATTCCATCAAGGGTTAGCTGGCGGACACTTTTCTCCAAGAGCCACAACCCTTAAAATAATGAAAGGAGGCTATTACTGGCCTACCTTATTCAACGATGCTCATTTTTGGGTAAGAAAGTGCAAAGAGTGTGCTATTTTT
>VDFB02281492.1:1068476166-1068519541 GCA_007258455.2 Sequoia sempervirens | reverse complement strand
GAGAGAGAGAGGGTAGAGGGTTTAAGGGTTAAGGGTTAATGGTTTAGGGTTTAGGGTTATGGGTAGTGATGGAACTTCAAAGTTTTGTTCTTTGTGTTCTATTTTATCTTGCCTTGTGTCTCTGGTCATCAATGGTGTTTGGGAAAATCCTAAGGTTGGGTTTTTACCTTCGTCTTCATGTAAAACCCTAGTGTTCATCTTACACCTTGGATGGGATCTATTTGGCTGTTACTTTTTGGGAAGGATTTAAAACGACTTAAGCCCCATCGCTTCGTCTAGGCTGAGCCCCCTTTTGTTTTATCATTTTATTTCCTTCACCTAACTTTATTTTTCCTAAGTCTTTTGTTGGTCCCGTGTTCCCTCATTAAAACAATTTATGTCATTGCTTCATCGTTGCCTATGATGTCCCCTTATTCCTTTAGGGAGAGGCCCAAAAGAGTCGTGCAAGTGGTAATCTCAAAGATGTAGTACCGAATGGAATATCGTAGATCCTTCATTTTTTTTTGCAATGTAGATTGGTCTCTTATTTATCTATAACTAATGTTTGGAGGCATGACTCATCATGCAACTCGCCACATCGACAGATCTTTGAGAAGTGTCTAAAATTTGACTTTTTAAAGGTTTGACCAAAACTTAATCATGGAACCCCCAATAGTTGAACCAAAAAAATATCATTTGTTGCTTGTAGAATATGATATTTTTATTTAAATCAAAATTAATATACAACCTAAGTGGACCAAATACTTATTGATAACCATAAATCTTTGATATCTCTACTTTTTATATTCAACACATATGGACTAATAGTTGAACACAAAAAATCTATTTGTTGTTATAAAAACAACACATAATGATTTAAAATACAACTTATATTGAACAAAATGGACCAATAGTTGAACACTAAAACTTTTTGAAAATCCTTCACATTTAATGGGAAAATACATGCTATTTAATGTGCTCACCTTTTATATTTGTGATAGGAAAAACTATTAATATAAAATTATCCAATGCTTGTACATTGCTACCCCAATTGTTGTACACATAAGAACAATATTTTTTCAATTATGATAAACAACAACAATTTGTTTAAATGAGTGTCTTATTTTATTAAATGAGCATTTTATTTTCCAATGATGTATGCTTATAGTGGAGAGTTATGATATTTTATTTGAAACAAAAAATACTCTATTTCTTAATTTCTTCATGAATGTATTTATGTTTTTTTCATATAACATTTAGAGGTTCTCATGTGTTCAAGTATGGGTCCATTTTTTATCAACATTTGGTTTTTTCTTTATTTACATTTGGACTATTTATTTACAATATATAGTATAAATATGTGGTAAGATGGGGTATTATCATCACGATTGAGTGCACAACTATTGGACCCCACACGAATATTGGGCCCTCTCCCCTAATAAATGTTTTTATTTTGCAGAGGGACAAGTTCGCATGGTCGTAGATCAATCATCGTGTGATCTCAGTCATTCCCTGCCATCCCGCGATGACTCCACCACACTGTCTTTGTTGATCGTGATATCATGGGCAAGCACCACGTGTCATGGGAGAGCACCACGTGTCTCATCTGGGGAAGCCGAAGGAATGATAAATACTTTGATGCGTCTTTAATACATTATGCCGCGGGTTACTAAAGCAGTTATAAGATGCACATGTTTTAAATCAACGGAGATGTTATAATCTTAGTATAAAAGTGCTAGATGGTTAATAACAAGGCTGGCAACTATTTTGAATGAACAAGATTGCCAATGGTTGAGATCCACGGTTGCCCGCCATCGCGTGATCAAAAGTTATGAGGTCTTTATTGATTGCGATATCACGAGCGGGCGCCACGTGGATCTCCTTGGCAACGAGTAGTATGGTGGGCCCCTTATTGCCATGATGGAGACTATGTCAATTTTCTTTGAAGGTAGTCATCTGATGATCTGACCAAGGTGAAGGATTGACGACTAATATTTAAATCTGCATCAAATGCGATTAGAGCCATTCGTGCAGCACGCGAGTAAGCTTTAATGGTGGAAATGACATCTACTGCCATGGTTTGATCAAAATAAAGTAGCCATTCTTTTGCTTTTGGTATCACAAAGCATTCAAAACATCTTAAATGGGGATTATAGGTTGATATGTTCTGTATGAGTATTTGATAAGTAGTATTGGGTTAGGATACATGTTGAGGAGATTGTAAAGCAATGTTCTCAAGGATCTTATATGTTATGTGTTAAATTTGTCATAAACCCTTAAATGCTTATGAATTTGACTCCCCCAATAGATATATGGCACTGATATGAGTTTTACTAATTCTTATGGTCCACATTTATTTTTCTTACCTAGGCTTGCTAGCTAAATTGCAAATCAATGACTATCTTATAATCGTGAAATGTGTTCTAGTTATCTCATGCTCTAAATAGTTGATATTATTGATGAAAAACCAATTCTATTCAGTATTATCCTATTATGTAGAGCTATTTAAATGATATTATCTATTGTTGTTAATGTCATTTATGATAATGATGCAGAGGTTGTAAACGCATTAAGGGATCATCCTCCCAGGTCTTGCAAAGTCCAAAGTGTAGGAGGTCTTTAAAATCCTTGTCAGTTGGTCCAAGTCCTTCGAGCTGCCCTTGATTGGAATTAGAAATTCCATAGGTAAATTAGAAGACCAACCTGGTTACAGTAAAAACAACCAATTGGTAGAGGGGAGAGAGATAGAGGGATTCAGTGAGAGAGAGAGGGAGGGAGTGGGAGAGAGATAGAGGGTAGAGGGTTAAGGGTAGAGGGGAGGGAGATAAGAGTGAGTGAGAGAGAGAGATACTTGAGAGAGGAGGAGGGCAGGGAGGGGTGAGACTTGAGAGAGAAAGGAGGAGGGAGAGAGGGAGAGAGATAGAGGTTAAGCCGAGAGGGTAGGAGGGTTTGGCGGCTAATGGTTTAGGGCCTAGGGTTAAAGGTAGAGGGGGGAGATAGAGGAAGGAGTGAGAGAGAGAGACCCCAGAGAGGGAGAGGGGGTAGGAGGGAGAGTCTTGAGAGAGAGAGGGAGGGAGGAGAGAGAGGAGGTAGAGGGTTAAGCATAGAGGGTAGAGGGTTTAAGGGCTTAGGAGTTTGGCTAAGGGTTTAGGGTTAAAGGTAGATGAGAGAGATAGAGGAGGAGTGAGAGAAACCTAAGAGAAGGAGAGGAGGTGGGAGGGAGAGTCTTGTGAGAGAGGGAAGGAGGGAGTGGGAGAGAGATAGAGGGTAGAGGGTTTAAGGGTTTAAGGATTTAAGGGTTAAGGGTAAAGGGCTAAGGGTAAAGTGGAGAGACTTAGGAGTGAGTGAGTGAGAGAGAGAGAGAGAGAGAGAGAGAGAGAGGTAGGAGAGAGAGAGAGAGAGAGAGAGAGAGAGGGAAGAGGGAGGAAGGGGAGAGAGAGAGACCCGAGAGAGGGAGTAGTGCTAGGACAGAGACTTCAAAGAGAGAGAGAGAGGAGGGAGGGGAGAGACATAGTGGGTGAAAGGGTTAAGGGTAGAGGTGGGTAGAGGCTTAAGTGCAGTTTAAGGGTTATGGGTTTAGTTTGTGGATTTATGCAGAGGCAGACATATAGAGGGAGGAGTGAGAGATGGAGAGAGACCTAAGAGAGGGAGAGGAGGTAGGAGGGAGAGACTTGAGAGAGAGAGAGAGGGTAGAGGGTAGAGGGTTTAAGGGTTTTGGGTTTAAGGGTTAAGGGTTAAGGGTTTAGGGTTATGGGTAGAGGGGAGAGAGATAGAGGAATTCAGTGAGAGAGAGAGGGAGGGAGTGGGAGAGAGATAGAGGGTCATTACTTATTTTATAAAATTCATTCATTAAACATGATGATAAAAAATCAATGTGATGACTTATTTTATGCTTACATTAAAAATTACCAAGCTCCTAAGGACAGGGTCATTTCTAGACCGAAACCTAAACCTCGAGGGTTCATGGTGACCTTGCCTACATATCCCCTTATGGGAATTAGAGGCTTTGTAGTTCTCCTACTTATGTTAGAGGGATTTCACTCTCTCCTCTTGTATGAAATCTCTGATCTCGTACTTAAACCATGACTATTCGTTAAGCATAAGCTATCACCTAGTCAATTGTAATATAATGATAAAATAACATTGCCATCAAGTCTTGGGTCCATAACAAACATTCAAAATATTCACAAGGGGCATATCATACCATAATCTCAAACATCATACACAATGACTATCATGATAAAACCTCTATGTACACCACTTGACTGACTCATACACATCACAAGTACAACAATCATTGCAATCATTGGGTCATACACAAATCACGAGTACAATGGTGACTAGCTCATATGTACATTACAAGCACAATAGTAACTATCTCATTTACACATCACAAGTACAACTATGAATATCTCATTTATGCATCACAAGTACAACAGTGAATGGTTCATACGCATATCATAATTACATTATTGACTAGCTCTAACATACATCACAAATACATAGTGACCAGCTCTAGCACATCACACATAAACAATGAATAGCTGACACATAACAATGGATGACTAACACATGTCCATAATGCATCCCAGATAGTAAAGAATGTTTATGTATTATACACTACACCATGGGTCCCATCATTTCCTTTGTTCTTTTTCACCACTAGACAACTAGCAAGAGGATTTGATGCATTCCATACTACACCACAGGTATGTCCTCAACCCAGCAAGGCCAAGTATACAATCTAAAAACTAGGAAGGTGACTCAATGCATCCCATACTACACCCTAGATCTGACCTCCATCCCAAGGAATTCCACAAGTATTAACCTTACCATAGCCATTTGATTCTAACTTCAATCTCCTATAGGCCACTGGCAACATGTCTATCCACCTAGAAGTAGCTTTTGAAAAATACCACCTAGTGATTGTACTAATAGTTTTAACTATATTCTTCACAATCCTGGGTAGAACTTGGTGTTGGTCACTTCTATAATTATTAATGAATAATAGTGAACTCCCTTCATATAATAATTAGACCTAGATTTATGCTATCCACAAGGGTGGGTCTCTACCTATGCAACCATTACCACATCATAACCAACGTAACCCATAGCAACCTTCACCTTTGTGAACTAGATGAATGCTTGATAGTCACTAGTAGTAGCCCAAATATCAATCATTGGCACAGTCTAATGACTACCTATCATTTCTCAAATATCTCGAAGGTTCACACTTGGATGGGTCATACATAACATGAATCAAAATCACAATCAATAGATACACATTCTTATACATAGATACCTCTAGATATGGAGTGAGTTTTCACAACACATAAAAGTTACATGGAACCAACACAAGGTGAACTTCATCCAACACAAACATATATTCAAATACCGACTGGAAAGTAGTCAAATCTATTACTTCATTAAAATTACTATTCAAAAGCATATTATGTAATAATTATAAGTTATCAGTTTTCCTTAAATTAACCACACCTATTTGGTATCCATGTCATCCTCAAAATAAATCCTTCTAAAGAGAGAGGGTCAAGCCAACTAGGAACAACCCTAACCCTTGGAGTTATCCCCTTGAACCCTCCCCCTAATGGTTTGAGGTCAGAAAGACATTCTTCACCCAAGACCGCCTACGTACCCAATTCCAAACATATCAAAGTCACATGTAGTTCCACTTACAAGGTTCTTCAAAGTACCTATGCATAGGTTCCCATAACCCAATTTTTAAAAATATTTCTATCAAATAAAAAATCTTAGTGGTAGTTAGGGAAATCCTAAATAAGAACATAATTTAACAACACATCCAATAACACTTCTCTTTAAGGATATCAAGGTCTTGAATTAAAACCTACCTGGATTATTATTCATAAGTCAATTTGAACATAATTTGGTTTTTCCTATCAAAATAGGGGCTAGGGTTATTGCTCAACAAAAAATTACCTTGGTTCACACAAACCAATAGGAAAGTACTTCCATTTTAAATTTACATAATACATTCAATCTTGAGGTTCTTATACTCAACGGGTCAATTGATATATTTGAAGGACATCTAATAGTATTTATAAGCTTGGTTTAAGGATAATCAATGCTTGAAAATTGATTAAGAAAGTTTGAAACACCATATACATTAGACCAATATATAAAAACATAACTCATTAATAATATTATCTATAATATTCTTGATATTCTAATTTCCTTTACCCCATTGTGCAATCCCATATCTAATAATAGTCTAGCTCATAGATTGGGTAATTTATTGATACTAAATATGACAAATATGGTCAATAGTAAGGTATCATGAGATGTTACATAGCATGGTTACATCAGGTTTATCTCTTAAACTAGTCTCAAAAATATTGTAAAATTAAATGGAATTTTCCTTTTATTTAGTATGCAATCATATTGCAGTTCACCATAGCTATAACATCGTTCCTTCACTAATATAATAATTCTAATATCAAGGTTCTTGTATTTAAATTTTTTTGGTCATATAAAGAATTTACCATGGTATTGATAAATAATCAAAATAACTAATTTTCAACATTAAACATATTTTTAATAAAGTGTGGTTATAGTACCCATAAATTAAGTCACCCTTGCTTACAATATTATGCAACTGGAAGAGACAAGGCTCATATTAATTATATATGATTCTTGGTTTACATTATAAGGTTATCTTATATCTAAATATTTGGCCTATAACTCTTTTCCATCTTATTTACCTTAAGACCCAACATAAATCTATTCAAATAATTAACCTTTGAATTTAATAAGATCTTGGTTTATGAATTTCTCTCGAACCTGAATTCTTTCACATATGAAATGTTAGAGTGAATAATTTATCTATTCATGATACTTAAGTGTACTTATGTTGCCGAGGTTAGAAAAAATCTTGTGTAACTAAAAGTGCAACCTTAGTCCTCAATAGGTTACCAAGTTGTTTGGTAAACCTCATGTGCATACCTTGGGGTTGAAAGAATTTCCATCTCATCTCAAAGGTCACTCAACATTTGGCATCAAGGTTGATGACTTGGTCAAATGGGTTGTTGCTTTGCACATTCCAAGTGATCCTAAATTTGACACCAATAGGACACTTGCCTACTTATTTGTGCCACATGATGGGACACTTCTTAATCCACATGATAGGAGGATTTCCTCTTCCTTTCTTATTTAAGCAATCTTGTAATATACATTTCAATTAACTCTTATCAATCTCTTTGATAATGGCGAATTAGGCTCATAATTTTATGCAAGTGTTATTTTTGTGGAAGCATAAGGTTTTTGTTGTTATGAACTTGTTTAGGAATTCCAACCTCAAAAAGGTAGCACATGAGGTTCAACAAATAACTTAGTAAACTCTAGAGGCTTAAAGAGTGCACATTCAATTAGACAAGATGTTGTCTAAACTCATCAACCTAAGTAACCTTAATTATAGTGAATAGATATATTATTAATTCTAGCACCCCCCCTTAAGTGATACTTAGGGAAATCACAAAAGTGCAAATAGATAGAAATGTTTCTCGACTACTAGGTTATGTTAGGTACCCATGTAGAAGCTAGAAGGTAGACGGTTAAGGGTAGAGGGGACAAAGATAGGAGTGAGTGAGAGAGAGAGACCTGAGAGAAGGAGAGGTGGTAGGAGGGTGAGACTTGATAGAGAGGGAGGAAGGGAGGGAGTGGGAGAGGGGGTAGGAGGG
This sequence comes from Sequoia sempervirens, assembly GCA_007258455.2. Classification (NCBI taxonomy): domain Eukaryota; kingdom Viridiplantae; phylum Streptophyta; class Pinopsida; order Cupressales; family Cupressaceae; genus Sequoia; species Sequoia sempervirens. The sequence continues at coordinate 1,068,511,850 of VDFB02281492.1, read as the reverse complement.
AGAGTCTTGAGAGAGAGAGGGTAGAGGGTAGAGGGTAGAGGGTTTAAGGGTTTGGGGTTTAAGTGTTAATATTTTAGGGTTTAGGGTTATGGGTAGAGGGGAGAGAGATAGAGGGATTCAGTGAGAGAGGGAGGGAGTGGGAGAGAGATAGAGGGTTAAGGGTTAAGGGTAGTTTTGGTTGTTTTTACTATAACTAGGTTGGTCTTCTAATCTACCTATGGAATTTCCAATTCCAATCAAGGGAAACTCAAAGGACCTAGACCAACTGACGAGGATTTTAAAGACCTCCTACACTTTGGGCTCTGCAAGACCCGAGAGGGTGATCCCTTAATGCATTTACAACCTCTCCACCATTATCGTAAACAACATTAACAACAATAGATAATCTCATTTAATAGCTCAACATATTAGGATAATACTGAATAGAATTGATTGTTCGTGATAATATCAACTATTTGGAGTATGGAATAAGCTACAACTTACATTCCTGATGTAAAATAATTGATGATTTGAAATTTATGTGGCGCTAGGTAAGACAAACAAAATACTAAACCATACAAATTAGTACAACTTAGATCAGTGCCATATATCCATTGAGGGAGTCAAATTCATAAACATCTAAGGGTTTATGAAAATTTAACACATAACATATAAGATCCTTGAGAACATTGCTTTACAATTTCATCAACATGTATTCTAACCCAATACTACTTATCAAATCCTTATAAAAAACATATCCACCTACAATCCCATTCAAACATTTTAATTAGTTCTTGAATTAAAGCCAAAATATAAATCATACACACACCACAAGAGTGAGATGACGAGACAACCCTTGATTATCTTATTCAAAATTGGATATGCATGTACAATGGAGAGACATGAGTTTGAATTAATCATTTCAATTCAAATAAAGTCTGTCATAAAAATCAAATCATGAATTCAAAACCTACTATAGAATGACTCAAAACCTAAATTGCATTTTCCTTAAAACCATCAAACTTTACAATTTGCTCTGCAACTCTACCTAGACTCGACCAAAAAATATCTAACTTGCTAACCCGTACTTCTGGCCTTGAAATCCTTATAGAAAATGAAGGAGAAAACAAGCATCGGGCTAGAAAGTACTCAAGTCATCTGGTAAGGTCTTAAAACCTTGCAATGATTTAATTAACACTTGAGTAGGCCTTAATGATTGGGGCCTATTATTTATATCAAACCTTGAGGCCTTATACATTATATCTAAATCACTGGCTCTAGGGATCCAATTTTCAATTAATGGTATAACTACCTCCTAATCCCTATCAATATTCTTTATTGCATCTAATAATAAATAATATAAAGAATATATAGATGATAATCTATTATCAACTTTCTCATTCAAATTCCCTAACACATTAGTAGCAATCTCTTTTTTCTTTAAAAGGGATCCCTCCTCACTTACCTTCAATGATACATGTAATTCTTCAATTTTGTGCATTAGCTGCTTCTTCGTAGAATCAATAGAGCATTCTACCTCTTCATCAATTTGTTCTAAAGAAGGGGTGAGGGAAGGATTTTGACTAGGAGACCCTGGTGTGGAAACAATAGGAGAAGCAAGAGGCACTGACCCTGATGTAGAAGGCAATGTACTGATCCTTGGAGCACTTAATGTTTCCCCAATTTGTTTGTACCTTAACCTATCCACCTTAGTCTGTAGTTCAATATTCCTTTGTTGTATCTTACTATACTCCTCAATTAAAAGATTGTATTTCTCCATTAGGCTTTTCTTTTCAACCTCCTCTCTTTCAACAGTCTTTTGGGCCAATTTGGCCACATTTACAATTAAATTAGAAGCCTTAGTGGTTGAGGTCTCTTAAGCCCTCTTTATTATTAACCCTCCTCTAAAATTTGGGTTAATATTAGTAACATTTGGCTTTTTCCCTTGAGGGGCCAATGCCCAAATTGCTAAGGTCTCATATTCTTCATTGAAGGAAAAATCTTGCTATAGACACCTAAAAATGGTCTAGAGAATCTAATTAATTAAATACGACTTATTTGATTAATTAATCTTAAATTCATCTACTTAGTAAATAAATAAAAATATTTATTTATATTAAGTTCATTATTAATTCTTCTATTTTATCATATTATTTCTCTCTTAATTAAATAAACAAAATTAAATACTTTGTTTTATTTAATTATTATCATTATTATTTCTTCTATACTTTATCTATTAATTCTATCTTAAATTAAATACGCAGCTTCAATAATTTGTGTTATTTAATTACCTCATCACATTTCTTCTTAATTAAATAAAGATATCCTAGAATCTTTAATTTAATTATCATATTCCTTTTATTTTAATTTAATAAACAACTTCTATAGTTTGTTTTATTAAATTACTTATTCCTCTTTTGTTGAATTTAAATAAACCAAAAATATTTAAATAAATGCATAAATCATATCCCTCTATTCACTCACCAATAAAATAAAAATTTTCAAATCTAATTAATTCAACTGTCATTCACGGGAAGAGCCTCGGGGACAAACCTGTAGGAAATCCTCTCAATCTTCTGCCTCAAATCTTTCCTCTCATCTTGCCTGGTGTTTTCATGGGGAGGAACAATCCTCCATGATCAGCTCCACCTTCTCATCTCATACCATTCAATTCTCTAGATTGAATCTCAACCTCTATTGTGTTGCCCCTTCACAAATGAGTGCCGTGAAATCTATAAATACAGGTTTCTGGCTACAAGAAAAGGATCCTAATTTGTGCAATCTTACTCTGCAGGTTTTCCAGGAATTCAAGCATTCAAGCAATCCAGTTTTAGGATCAGTCCATCAAACATCTATTAAAATAAATATTCAAACAGCTCCCTTCGGGTTCCTTTTGTAATTGTGTGTTTGCCGGCCTATGCATCGCCAAGTTATTCGGCTTTCCATCAAGTTTTGATCTACCACTTTGCACATCTCTTTGCAACTTCGGGTAACGACTTCCCTTTCCGGTCCCGAGAAGCTGCATTGGGCGTCCACGTGTCACACAAATGGAAGGTTTTATCTCTTGTTTACTTAGAGGCTTCGTGTGGGTTGCGAAAGCCTTTTGCGGGGGCCATCATTTCTAAAAATTGTCAGAGGGACCTACAGCTTGCTACGTGGCGGCGTATCGCAAGATTTTCATGCAGGAATGAAATTAAAAAATACAGGCTGCGTAATGCTTGCGCAGGATTTTTACTTTCTAAAAGGTATTGGCAGGCCCTACCTTCTAATAGGTGGCAACCGTTCACAGCTCTTTCAACATAGCAGGGAGGTGAACAACCGCGGGCTGCGAAACGCTGCCACGCATCTTTCGCACCCGATTGATGCAGCTTTCTCTCCACTGCAACAAGGACCTCAGCCCATTGGACACGTGTTGCATCTTCGCAATCTCTTGGCAACAATGAGAGAAGTTTTCATTCGGGCAGCGATAGGCTTCCACGTGCCTTACAACTGATCCTTGAAGCGGGAGATAGGCTGGCTGAGGGAGATTATGCTATTGGGTGCCGCTCGTCATGGTCGTTTGAAGCGGTAGATGACATTTGTCGCCTCAAGCCTGGCTGGGACCACTGCCATCATTATGAAGGACGTGCCTGCACCTGGATGTCCAGATAATGTGTTCTAACTCGTTGCCATTGTAACGGCATTGAAAATCTTCTGATTCTAGCATCATTGCAGGGGATTGTGGGATCTTTTCTATTACAGCTCTCCAAAGCGGTGGGAGTTTTCTCTCCGGCTATATATACTCTCTCTGTCGACGAGAGAAGGGGTCCAAGAACTTAAGAAAGAAGGATACTTGTTTTAGCAAGAGACACTAGGCCTCTTTTACATGTTTATTTGCAAAAAAATTTCAGACTGTGCCAACTGTTTGGCCTTTATGTTTTTCATGTTTTGATTAAACTGTAAACTGTGCTTTATACTGTCTTAAACATTTCATTTGAAAAAACTTCTATATATTGAATACAAGCTTGCTTAGCTAAATCATGTCTAAATGACTCTTCTTAGTAGTAAGAATGTATGCAATACTATTTTATGTCAATAAATGAATTGTGTATGTTATAGCTTTAAGTCTCTGACGTTTTGGAACGTGACAACACCATTCAGGCTCCTAAATCTATGATTTATCGTGCCCATCAGCAAATTTTGGCGCATCGCCTTAAATTAGACTTTGATTCATTATATCCGTTTCTTTTTCCCTTTCCAAAACCCATTATAGAAGAAGCCGACTTCTTTAAAATCTGGAGGTCACTCAGTTTGGCGCAAAGGGGTCCCCCTTGAACTGAGTTTCCCATAAGACACTGTTACCTCATCAATTTTTGGCGTCAACAGTTTGTCCTTTTTCTGGCATGCCCAGTGGGACCCGAATTAATGAAATTTCCTTATAGAAGGGTGTATGAGCCATCGGCCTGTAACTAAATCCCAGACCGCAAGTAACCCAGGTTTACTAGTACCTCCATTAGGGACAGTCCAAGCCGCAAATCAGCTGGTAACCGTTCTATTCCCACCACCTTTTCCTCTCACTATGTTGTCAGCCGCAAACATGAACTACATATCATGGGATGTTGGAAGTCCCCTGGTAGCCCCGGTAGCGCCAGCTGTTTGGGGCACTATCCCAGTTTTGGCCCTGAAAGCTATTCCCAAATTTGCTGGAGACAACACAAAAACCCCAGCAAAACATTTGCAAGATGTAGCAGATGTTTGTTTGGTACACGGTATTACAGCGCAAAATGTAGCCCTAAGGCTCCTCGCCGCGTCCTTCAAAGGAAAGCCCCTAGATTGGTATCGAATGCTGACTCCTAATTCAATTCGCACCTAGGATGAACTCGGAGACCCATTTTATGAGAGGTTCTCAAATGACGAAGATCGTTCTTTGCTATATCATCAGCTATCCGTCATAAGACGAGCCCCCCAGGAGGCTTTGACGGACTTCAATGCCCGATTTCACTCAAATTGGTAGAGAATTCCTGTGACTATTCGCCAAACCCCAGAATTGGCATTCATATTTTACTTGAAGTCCATCAATCTTGACATTTCTGTGATGATCAAGTCTCTGGGAAGAGCCACTCTACCAGATGCTTATGCTACCACTATCAAAGCCGAGAATCATTTAATAGATTGTAGAAAATTGCCTCCTCGACCTATTATGCCGATATTTCTTGAAATGTCAACCTCTGCACAAGAGGCCGCATCGACTAGTGCGCCAACAACTGCCCAGTCGGTCTACTCATATGCGGCCGCTCCTGAAAGCTTGGCTTCCACATCGGGTTCTTCCAAAGATGAAATAAGTGACCTCAAGGAGATGTTACGAACTATGGAAAATGACATAACAACTCTCAAGTGGAACCAAACAACACCCCCGTGGCGTGCATATCAAAACTATCAAGGCAGGCGGTCTACTTACCAGCAAAATCAATATCAGAGTGCGCCTCGCACTAATCCACCAGTGTCGACTACAAACTAAATTGTTCTGGTGCCTACGCCGCTGGCAGGTGCGTCACCAAGCTCAAGTAGAGAATTAACCGCAGGACAAAACAATCTTATTGATGACATCAATCCATGGTGCTTCCCCTGCAACGATGCGCATATGCCCTGAAATTGTCCGCGTGGAAACTTACAACAGAAGTTAGCAGAGTAACGTAGTCAAGGTACTACAACAAAAAATGGAGAATACATATGTGCCTCAGCAATGGAGAATGTGGTCCTTATCGCGCAAATGCAAGGAATGTCCTTAGAGCAAGAGTCCGATATTGCTCCTAATCATGCACTCTTCTCCTGGATGGAAGATGAGGAAATAGTGTTTGCCAATGACACATCCATAGCCGAAACGTCATAGGTACAACCTGACTACAACACACGCTCAAAGAGGAGATTCACCGGTGAGCCCGTTGTTTCACTTCCGGACAGCCCGCAACGCAAGGGCGTGTCCGATCAAATTCCCAGCACATCAACCGTCCCTTCACCTCCTCAACCACGAAAGGAAATTATTATAACAAGAGCAAATGAGCAGAAATCTCCAAGCTCATCACCTTTTAATGTGGTGGAGCAATTAAAGAAATCATCCGCTAATGTGTCTTTATGGGACATTCTAGCTATCCCAGAACATAAGACTATGCTACAGAAGGAGCTTCAGCAAGAGATCAACTCAGCACCAACAGAGTCGTCTGCCAGTACAGAGGTGGTTTATCAAATGCCACTAGCTAAGGTTCTTACAGACAAAGCGAAGGAACCCTATGCAGAAGGTGGAAGTAGGCCGAAACCTCAACCCTTCTTCTTGACTATCATTGTAGGGGAAAAGCTATTACACAACGCTATGATTGATTCTGGCGCTAGGACAACGGTTATGCCAAAACTGATAGCTGAAGCCTTGGGTCTCAGCTACGAACCTATGAAGAAGGGGGTGATGCAACTAGATGGAAATAAAGTTGATATTGTGGGTGTCATCAAAGTGCTTCCGTTAACTCTATTTGCCTACCCAAGTATCACGGTCCCGCAAGATACATTGATCATAGATGTTCCTCCTATGTTTGGTCTCTGTCTATCCCGAAAATTTACTTCAAAGGTGGGTGGATATTTGTCTTTAGATTGGTCACATCTAATACTTAGGACCAAGCATGGCACAAAAAAGAAGATAGAATTGGAGGCTCTACATTCTGAACATGTGGCGGATGAGGCCCTGATCAATTTTGAGGCCGCGCATACTTCCATCACCAAGGAGGAAATGTATAGCGTTGAAATGCTAGAGGAAGAAAAGGTGATTTGAGACCATAAGGATAAGGAAGATGCTCTGTTGAGCGAACACATAAATAATGACCCTTTCAGGAATTATCATGCTACGAGATTGGGCACATATGTGATTTATGACGAAGACTAGGTGCTTCCAAAGGTCACCAAAGAATCCGACAGTAACCAAGCAAATGAGGTATGGACATTATATTTCGACGGAGCAAGAAGCAAAGTAGGTGCTGGAGCCGGGGTATGTCTAATATCCCCACAAAATGAAAAGTTGTTGAGGTCTTTCCATTTTCAATTTGCTTGTTCAAACAATGAGGCTAAATATGAAGGGTTAGTCCAGGGCTTAAGCCTTGCAGAACGAATGGGTATTAAGCAATTGATTGTCTTCAGAGATTCCGAACTAGTAGTTAATCAAGTCTGAGGAATTTCTGCTGCAAAGAATGTCTGCATGAGATCCTACCAGCATCGAATCTGGGACCTGATTGAGGGTTTTGAAGCTTTCAACATCCTGACCATTCCCCGAATGCGGAATAGCGATGCAAATCGCATGGCGGTGATCGGTGCCCAGTTTGATCCTATCTCTGACTTGCTTCGGAACGAATATTTAGTGCGAGTGCTTGTCCAACCAGTGATCCCCGACAATGATTAGAGTTGGCAAGTCTTTGAAAGCGATGAACACATCGCTTCATTTATCCAGCACTCAGGAGAATTTGCTAATCAGCTTCAACCAAAGATCGTCGAGGCCTATGAAGGACAGATTATGTAGCTCAAATCAAATAAACTTCCAAAAGGATTGGTTACTCTCAAAAACTTTTTTGATTGTAACGATGTCCGAAATGATAAGTGAAAGTTTGTAGTGGACAAAAGTGATTATGAGGACCTTCGAGTCTCCGATGGCAGGAATCTTTGGGTCGGAAAAGATGTCCCACAGTGAGATAGAGAAAGGCTTATCAGTTTCTGTGAAAAATATGGAGTAGTGGCCTGGTCCTACGATGATCTGGAAGGTTACGATCCTGGCATCATTCAGCACACTATTGAACTAACAGAAGGTGCAAAACCAGTCTGACAGAAGTAGAGGCTGGTCAACCCTAAAGTTGAGGCCCTAATGGCACAAGAGCTAACCAAGCTCATTGATTCACGTATTGTCTTCCCAATCAAACATAGTATTTGGGTATCAAACCTGGTACCAGTCAGAAAGAAGAATGGTGATATCCGCTTATGCGTGGACTTCCGAGACCTAAACAAAGCATCTCTGAAGGATCACTATCCATTTCCCTCTATGGAGTCAATCCTCCAAACTATCGCAGGATCGGAAATGTTCTCTCTACTGGATGGTTTATCTGGCTATAACCAGATTCGAGTTAAAGAAGAAGATCAGCACAAGACTACGTTCACCACCAAGTGGGGAACATTTACATATGCTAAAATGCCTTTTGGTTTATCCAATGCAGAGGCAACTTTCCAGCGGGCGATGGACGTCGCATTCAGTGAACTGATCAATAATTTTATTCTAATCTATTTGGATGACCTTACTGTGTTCTCTAAATGTAAGGATGATCATTTTGATCATTTAGAATTAGTTTTTCAAAAGTGCTAGGAGTTTGGGGTTTCCCTGAATCCAAAGAAATGTGTATTCGGAGTACCGCAGGGTAAGCTGTTGGGGCATGTTGTGTCTAAACAAGGTATTTCAATTGACCCTGAATGAGTAAAGGCTATCAAGGAGCTTCCCCTTCTGATAAATAAGAAAGGTGTCCAGTCTTTTCTGGGCAAAGTAAATTTCATCAGTAAATTTATTTTTGATTTTGCGGGGATGATTAGGCCGATCACCCAAATGCTAAAAATGGATCAAGCTTTCAAATGGACAACAGAAGCTTGAGAGGCTTTTGAAAGGGTCAAGGAAGTGATTTCTACAGCCCCGGTGCTGATTAATCCAGATCAATGCAAAGATTTTATAATGTATGCCTTCAATAGCAAGTCCAGTATTGCTACTGTTCTGACTCAAAAGGATAGTGAAGGAAAGGGAGAGCATCTAGTGGCGTTCTATTCCTGAACCCTAAAAGAATATGAGGCGAATTATAACTTCATCGAAAGACAGGACTTTGCTCTAGTAAAGGGACTTAAAAAGTTTCACCATCTAATTTCCTGCAACAAAGTTCTGGTATATGTCACACATTCTAGTGTGCGTGAATACATCATGGAAGGAGAGATTACATAAAAAAGGGAAAATTGGATTACCAAAATCCTGGAGTATGACATCGAGGTCAGGCCTACTAAGACTATTAAAGGCAGAGAACTGTGTGAGTAGATGGCATAGAATGAGGAGGTACCTACCAAGGAGGAATAGCCAGAGCTCATCCTGATAAATGGATCGGGATCGGAAGACGATTGGCTGACAGATAGAATGAACTTCATGCAAACCGGAAGGTATCCGCCAGGCCTCTCATCCCAAAAAAGAAGGTATTACTGGCTTCAAAATTGTGGATATACGCTGATAGGAGTCATTTTCAAAAGAAATTTCAATGGTGTGCTCCTGTGATGCATTACTTCAGGGGAGGCGCAGAGGATCCTTGATGCATTTCACAATAGCGACGAAGGTGGGAATTTCTCCGCCAAAACTACTGTCATCAAGGTCTTGTGAGCTGGATATTACTGACCTACACTTTTCAGTGACTCCCACTCTCTGGTGAGGGCTTGTAAAAAATGTCAGTTCTTCTCTGACAGAAGGAAGAATTCAGCGATGCCTCTCAAACCTATAGTAGCGGATGAACCGTTTACGCAATGGGGCCTGGACTTCATTGGAATGATCAACCCGGTTTCTAGCGCCAGACATAAGTGAATTCTAACTGCTACGGACTACTTCACAAGGTGGATGGAGGCTGTTCCCCTTAAAGACGCAACATAGATAGAGATTGTAGATTTCCTCGAAGCACTGGTGACAAGGTTCATCCCTCCGAAAATAATCATTTCAGACAATGCCAGAGCATTTCTAGGTACAAAGGTATGTCACTTTGCATTAAAGAATGATATATTCCTTAAAACATCATCAAACTATTATCCACAAGGAAATGGTCTAGCCGAGTCGACAAACAAAAGCTTAGTCTGACTCCTAAAAAAGGTTGGCTCAGAGCACCAAAGGGAATGTCATAAAAATATCTGAAAAGCGCTTTGGGCAAACTGCATAACTTCTAAGCAAGTCCTTAAAACTTCTCCTTATGAGCTGGTATATGGGAAGGAGGTGCTGTTACCTATCTCTATGGAGATCCCAGCAATACAGTTATTGAAGTCCCTAAAGATAGAACAAAATGAAGCCATGGAGGTTCGGCTTGCCGAACTGTTGGAAGTACCAAAAAAAAGGGAGAATTCTCTAATAGCAATGACAAGCCGTCAACAGGTGGTCAAACGATGGTTTGACAAGAAGGCTTCCGACCAAGGTTTGAAAAGTGGAGACTTAATGCTAAAATATGACAGCAGGGCTGCAAAGCCAGGTCAGCACGGTAAGTTTGATAGCCTATGGGAGGGACCCTTCAAAATCATTCGGTGCAAGCAACACAACGCTTTTGAGCTAGAAAATATGGAACAAGAGCTGTTAGGAATCCCGATCAATGGGATTCATCTTAAGTTGTTCCATTAGGCATTAAGCTCTACCTTGTACAGATGTAAATAGCGCTTTTATTTTCTTTCCTGTGTTTGGCCTGTTCTTTTTCTAAAATTAGTTGTCTTTCTACACATTTGCTCATTATCATTAGCAGGTAAAACGTCAGAGTTGCTTTACACAAAATAAACTCATACACGGAGAAATAGCATACAAAACTTGCAAACCCAAAAAATTTTAAACACAAAAACAAAAAGAGCATGAATTTTCCTTAAAACGAGAAGTATATATTTATATATATGTTCTTTGGTTACAAAATGGCTGGGAGGCCAATTTTCAAAATGTACAAGTATCAGGGTATATTATATATGATAACCTTTTATCAGGCTTATCTAAAGCAGGAGAGTTACATTTTGAGCAAGCAGGCAAAGGGGTTATCTATCCAAAGGCATGATTGGAGGAAATTGACGCATTCACTGCAGTGTCCACTTCTTCCTTGTCCACGGACTCCTCAGTGGCACTGGTAGCATCATTTGGCGCAACTGCCAATGGCGGTGGAAACACCAGGTTCCTGAAGTCAGTGTACCAGTCTACGTCATAGAAAGGTATCACGTTGTAGCTCTGAAACAGGAAGTGTAGGGCCTGAGTAACCCTTTGCTGGTGCTGGTCACGGGTCTGCAGGTGGAATCCGCTGAGAAATGGCAGCCAAACGATGATAGCTTCTTCCTCAATAAAGCGACGCAGGTCGCTGGCTGTCGACAGACCTATCCCATATGCAACATGTGCAACAACCTCACCAAGCCCATTCAGGTATTTCTTCGGAAAGATTTCTTTAACTAGCTTCAGGATAAGTGGTCGGGGAACGCAAATGTCCAGCATGGATGCTACAAAGTGAGAGCATACATCGGTATTCACCCTATACTTATCCTCGTATTCTATGCAATCCTTGCCTAGGACCCACTTAATGGCTACCAAAACCAGAGAGTGCTTGTTCTTTGTCATCCTTTTCACTCTCCTAGTAGAAATCTCACCTAAGAACATCGTCTGTGACTTATATGAGGTTATACAAATTGGGGTATCCATTGTTCTGACACTGTCCCTAGTCTTCTAAGATAATGCCGAATTTGCTCACCACCTAACCTATGAAAGGACTTGCTTAGCACTCTGCTACTGACCTATCACCTCTTAAATGCTAAGTATGTTTTGCTCACTATCTACTGGCCTATTTATAGAAAAATTGACAAGGCACATGCCAATCCACCTTTAAAAAAATGTGATGTTATACTAGCTGCTATCTCGAAAGCCAAGTCTGCGTTTGTTCACATTTTTGGGCCAGTACATCCATGATAGCATGGCTCAATGCATGTTTAATTAAATGAAGTTGATTAATTAATTTTAAAAAGGTGGCACTTGTTGGTGAAGGGACGTATGGCCGTAGACTATTGTGTCATCTCTCAAGCATGTCCTAGAGCCCAAGGCGATACTCATATCTTTTCAGGCGGTAATCGTTTTCTTGGCGTAATCATTCCGGCCAGGATATTAATTGCCAGCGCATGCTAACGTAGGGTTAGAAGGCTAGTTGCAAGCTCAATTTCCAAGGAGATTAGGGCGTATCAAATGATCGCCCAAAAGTAATGATAAAATCCGGCTGCCTTAGAATAACAATCAGTTCATCTTGCACGAGTTGCAAGATTAACGGTACATGCCGAATTAAATGCAAAAGGCTTGCTCTCGCCTACCACCTTGGGAAATGTTGCTATTATTGCATGAAAGGTCTTAATATTTCAAAGGCTTTTACAAACGCAAGGGAAGTGCAGAGTTGTTTTCTGTCTGTCTATCTAGAGCAAGCATATTCGCAGGCCAGGAGTTTACGAAATCTTTAGAGAAGGAAAAATGTCAGAATCTTCAGCTCAGCCGATGCAAGAGGGGATTAGCTAGGAACTGTTCATGGCTATTCATTCCTCAGTTGAGGTATATGTCTATGAGGATGTAGGGTACGCCACACCTGGTATACCCATCAAGAAGAGAAGAGCCCACACAGAGGAGCTGGATAGACCCAAAGAATGGAGTAACCAAAAAAAGGTTGAAGAAAAATGAAACAATATCTATGACCCAAAGCTTGCGAAGAACCCTAAATCCCTCAGAGAGGCAGCTTGTGCAAGGTTATTAGCAACAAAGGCGGACCAAACCATGGCAAGTAGAGTCTGGTATAGTGGTCTCCCACAATACATGGTCCCATTGGTACACTATTGCCCAGAAGTGGTTGATGCAGCTATTCAGCTCTATAATCCAGATACCCACTACATTGAAGGTCGCAATTTAAGGGTTCATATTAGCCCAAAAGCCATCTGACACATGTTATGTATCCCGGATCCAAGTAGAAGGAAGGAGACTATCAAACATTTTCGCCCAAGCAAGAGGGAGAAAATATGGAGGAAGATGAAAACCAGCTCTGAGTTCCTGATAGAAGAGATTGGTAAGAAATGTATCGTGTCCGCTAAAGCACCAAGTATCCCATTATCGCGTGGTTCATTCTGTAATGATCTTTCAGACGCCATGTCCATGCTGGCATTTGTTTGTGGTCGAGACTCTGATAAGAAGATAGAGGCTTTTCAGCTGGGATCTGCAATGCAGTTTCGCAAGCAGCATGAACTCTTCTGGTATGATTTTGCTGAGTTCATGGTTGAAGAAATGAGACAGCAAATTGAGAATTATCAGGCGGAAAAGAAGTTTAGATTTCTTTCCTACCTGGTCTACATGTTCCTGCATCAGAATCTAGATTTCTTCGCCCGATTTTTTTCTCTATCAATTTTTGATGAGCAGAATAAAAGAAAGTCAGTGTCTACATGGACGCCTTTCCTTTCCGTATCATATGACTATTATGCATTTGCAGACTATTTCATAGCCCGGTTTTGAATGATTTAATCGGCGAAGGTGATATCGTCCGGCTCACCAAGGAGCAGACTGGATTTATGCAGAGCTACACCCCTGCTTGTGACTGGTTCTTAAGCAGGGATTTTACAATCCTCCGAATGCGGGGTTTTACTAGCAAACCTTTTCTGCTCCCAACTTGCGTCACGGATAGAGTGCTTGCACTAGAAATTTTTCGGCAGGTGTGTGTCATTGATTTCACTTTCTGTAGCAGCGAAAGGGTCAAGAAGAAGGGATTCTTCACTTGTCCGAAGAGTTTCAAGTCAGTAACTCTGATTAAAAAACAATCGCACAAGTTGTTAGAAGAGAAGCTAACACATCTAGGGTTGGTACTGGTAAACAATAAGAGGGAGTACAACCCTTTCAACGACTTACCAGAGCCACATATGAAAGTTACCCATGTATCCCGACCATACTAGAAAAAATGGCTTAATCTGGGGATGGATATAAATGAGGATTTTGTTGAATTAGCGCAAATTCCTACGCCAGACACTAGAGGCCCATGGCACAAATTCTATTTTTCAGTGGCTGTGGTCAAGGATAATGTTCTGATGGAACGCAACATGTACAACAAGTTGAAGAGGGGTGAGGAATGGAGTGATAAAAAAATAAGAGCTTTCTAGAAATATTGCCAGGAAATAGCACAGTTGGATGCTCCTTATAATCAGCTGAAGGATGACTAGGAATTTGATAGATGGTGGAAGGAAGGCCACCCTAGCCCGAGCTCTAGTGTTGACAGGAGCGAAGAGGGAGAGGGATCCGAGGAGTTTGAAGAAGAAGCGGCGGCATCGTCCTCCTCAATGCAATAGGGAAAAGCTTCCAAGCATGTCGCCTATGTGGCCACAAACGTACGCTTTAATATATCAAGAGACTCGCATACATGCACTTGGGCTGCTAAACCAGCCAGGCTAATGCCTCAGCAGAAGGATCTGACTGCCGAAGTTAGTGAGTGTCTGCCTGCGAAAAGGCAGCGCACAGAAAGTATTATCGGAGGGGTTTTGCAAGAACCCGCTGGAGGAAAAGTGCCTACTGCTAGCCAGATACCAAAATTTTTGGGTAGTCACAAATGATCCTAGAACCACTGCCAACCAGTCAATAGGTATATTTTGCTTCTTCTCTTGCATCTCATTCTTTCGTATCCACCTTTGCTTCACTGGCAACTCCTGCCATAGGTCCGAGTCCTCCACCTTCTGCTTCTGGTCTAGCTCATTCGGTTGGATTTGCCTAGTTTTCACAGGCCCACCCGTTTATAATTACTCCTCCAAGTATGCTTATGCCTACCGCTGCCACTCAGACTTTCCTCACCTCGCTTTCGGAAAACATTCCCCCTGTCGGCCCCCATTCTTTTTCCACTATGCTTACTGATCCTCTTCCATTGCAACAAACTGATACCTAGTCAACAACTCCCCTTTCCTGGCCAATGAGCCTTACGACTGAATCCCCGATTCAGCCGCTACAAATGCCTAGCCCTGCTGATAGTTCTCAGACCAAGCTATGGAACGTGCCACACTTTTCTCCACAAACAGTCACTCTCCAGAAGAAGCAAATGTATGCGCCTATGAAAATTACCTATCCCTATGCCCCGTTTTCTGGTGTTCCTTTCGCAGGTGGGCTAGTTTCATCACTAGCCGAATTCATAGTATAGATAGATTGTGGAAAAGAGGTGCGCGCAAATAGAATGAGGCAACGCAAGACAAAGGATGACAATGTTCCCGCTGAGCCTAGAGTACAAGTTTCGTATGATGAGGCCCGACAAGAATTAAAATTCGCGACCATGTACCCAAGGATAAACAAACCTCAGGGAGAAATGCAACCCGAAGACTATGGGATCTATGCTGTCGAACTAGACATGAAGGTAGCCCGACCACAAGATAAGGTCGAGATCATGGAGGAGATGCAACGGGTGGTCACTTCTGACTTCCTCAAAACTGGTCGCCAGTTAAAGAAGAAGGATGAGCAGCTCAGGGCAGCCAGGGAAAGGGTGAGTTTTCTGGAGACAAAGGAGAAATCCTTGGAGGCAGATATCGCTCGAATGACTGAAAGGGCACTGACAGCAGAGAATGAGAGGAACAGACTTCAGGGTGAAATTGCAAAAACTCAGATTGCTAACCCAGGCTTAGTAAAAGAATTGTAAAGCCAGAACCATGCAGTGCAACAGAGCCTACAGTTAAAACAAGAAGAGTTTGAACGCATCCGCCTTGATTATAGTCAGAGGATGGCACAAAAGGGTGAGGAGTTGGAGCGCCTACAAGAGTAGTGTGAGCAAAGAATACAAGAGAAAGAGGCCGAATTTAAAGGCCTGAAGGCTAAACTAGAGGAGGAACTCCGAGAGACAAAGGCTTCTCTGGAGGAGCAATCAGCGAACCACTCCTGAGCTGAACAAAATTTGAATAAAGAAATGAGCAGCTATGCAGAGCAGTTAGTGTCTGAGAAAAAGAAGAAGGCAGAATTAGCCGAGGCCCTTATTTCAAGAGATGCGGAGATTTCTTTGCTTAAAGCCTCTCTGTTACCTGCCCCTGCCCAACCTGATGTCATTCCACTGGTTAGGAAATTGTACATTTCTCACTGGGAGAAAGTCAAGACCTTTTTCCTAACACTGCAGCCTACCCTCCGATTTATCGACAAGGCATCAAGGCTCAATCAAGAGGCCCATGACACAATTGAGCAGTTCCCACGTTTCATCCTGGAGAAGGTTCCTGAGGCAAGAGACTTGCTCAACAAGCTATACTCAGTCTCGGATGAAACCCTGGCTGGGCCAGGTATCAAAGATCGGGACACTACTGCTCAAACATCAAATAAATTCATTTATTGTCACTCCACTTTCCAGTGCACTAAGGCTGCGGCGACTTTTCTAGGTAAGGCACTGAATGGCATTCAGGGAAGTTTCTTCGAGCTAGGTAAATTGGGGTTGCCATCCCCGTTCCTCGAGGATGGCTCCATTGCCACAACTACACAGATTGCTAAGGTTATTGAGTAGAATGAGAACGACCCAGAGACATTCAGGGAGTTTGGTAGCTCCCCAACGACAACCGACATTGAGGTGATCATTCATCCACTCTCGCAACTGTTTTTCCATATCCTAGCAGGCGCCGGCCTACCTGAGGTGTTGCCTCACAAGGAGGCTATTGATCTCCGTGGGGCACAAGAAAATTTTCGCAGCATGGGAAAGCCGTCTGAAAGTGAATGGTCGCCCTTGCAAGCTGCTCTTTCCAAACTCTGACTCCATTCGCCCTGTGGATAAAGCTCTGGTCTGTAGAACCAGAGAGTTTTTGGGTTCTCCGTTCCTTGTCCGAAATGCCCTTGATAGTCGCCAAAAATTGTTAAAATAAATATTCAAACAGCTCCTTTCGGGTTCCTTTTGTAATTGTGTGTTTGTCGGCCTATGCATCGCCAAGTTATTCGGCTTTCCATTAAGTTTTGATCTACCACTTTGCGCATCTCCTCTTCGCAACTTCGAGTAATGACTTCCTTTTTGGGTCCTGAGAAGCTGCGCTGGGCGTCCACGTGTCACACAAACGGTAGGTTTTATCTCTTGTTTCCTTAGAGGCTTCGTGTGGGTTGCGAAAGCCTTCTGAGGGGGCCATCATTTCTAAAGATTGTCAGAGGGACCTACAGCTTGCTACGTGGTGGCGTATCGCAAGCTTTTCATGCGGGAATGAAATAAACAAATACGGGCTGCGTAATGCTTGCACAGACTTTTTACTTTCTAAAAGGTATTGGGGGGCCCTACCTTCTGCTAGGTGGCAACTGTTCGTAGCTCTTTCAACATAGCAGGGATGTGAACAACCGCGGGCTACGAAATGCTGCCACACGTCTTTCACACTCGGTTGATGCAGCTTTCTCTCCACTACAACAAGGACCTCAGCCCATTGGACAAGTGTTGCATCTTCGCAATCTCTCGGCAGCAATGAGAGAAATTTTCATTCGGGCAGCAACAGGCTGCCACGTGCCTTACAACTGATCCTTGAAGCAGGCGATAGGCTGGCTGAGGGAGATTATGCTATTGGGTGCCGCTCGTCATGGTCGTTTGAAGCGGTAGATGACATTTGTCACCTCGAGCCTGGCTGGGACCACTGCCATCATTACGAAGGACGCGCCTGCACTTGGATGTCCAGATGCTATGTTCTAACTCGTTGCCATTGTAATGACATTGGAAATCTTCTGATTCTGGCATCATTGCAGGGGATTGTGGGATCTTTTCTGTTACAGCTCTCCAAAGCAGTGGGATTTTTCTCTCCGACTATATATACTCTCTCTGTCGACGAGAGAAGGGGTCCAAGAACTTAAGAAAGAAGGATACTGGTTTTAACAAGAGACAGTAGGCCTCTTTTACATGTTTATTTGCAAAAAACTTTCAGATTGTGCCAACTGTTTGGCTTTTCTATTTTTCATGTTTTGATTAAACTGTAAACTGTGCTTTATACTGTCTTAAGCATTTCATTTGAAAGAACTTCTATATATTGAATACAAGCTTGCTTATCTAAATCATGTCTAAATGACTCTTCTTAGTAGTAAGGATGTATGCAATACTATTTTATGTCAATAAATGAATTGTGTATGCTATAGCTTTAAGTCTCCAACGTTTTGGAACGTGACAACACCATTCAGGCCCCTAAATCTATGATTTATCATGCCCATCAGCAAATTTTGGCGCATCGCCTTAGATTAGACTTTGCTTTATTATATCCATTTCTTTTTCCCTTTCCAAAACCCATTATAAAAGAAGCTGACTTCTTTAAAATCCGGAGGTCACTCAGTTTGGCGCAAAGGGGTTCCCCTTGAACTGAGTTTCCCATAAGGCACTGTTACCTTGTCAATTTTTGGCGTCAACAACATCCATCAAGCATTCATCCAGCATTCATCAAGCATTCAACATTTACAATCATGGCTGTCATCACAGTAGTTTTTTATTATTAAATCATATAGGAATATAAATAGTTTGAATTCTCATTCTCTAAGTGTCATTTCAACAATCTATTAGCTTCTAAAATCTGAGAGCAAAGTAGATTAAGGAAATCTTTAGAGTTAGAGAGCAATAGGACAGATTTATGAAGATTCTTAGTTTAAATTAGTTTAATTCTTTTGAATCTTTGATGCAATGTCTTATTTAGAAGTGTAGATGCATATTTAATTTGTTTATCTCATTTATACACTTTCATTTTGGCGCCCACCGTGGGGCCTAACCCCATATTCTGCAAAATTTTTATGAAAAGTGTCTTACAGGTATCGACGTGTTTGTTTTAGCGGAATTGTGGTTTTTTATAGCGCACCGGCTGGATTCTATAGCGCTTCAGAGGAAAACTATAGCGTGTCATACAACTGTTTTAGCATGCTTCTCAACTATTTTAGCACGCCACTCAACTGTTTTAGCGCGCCGCTCAACTATTTTAGCGCGCCGCTCAACTGTTTTAGTGCGCTGATCCACTATTTTAGCGCTTCAACTCTTTCTTCTTTTTTTATATCTTTTATCTGGATCCGACTCATTCCGCGGCCAGATTGTGTTCTTTAATCTCTTTTTGGTTAAAATTTATCAATCCTAGGACAGAAAACGGGTTAAAAATTTATCAATCCTAGGACAAAAAATGGATAAAAATTGATCAATCCTAGGATAGAAACTTCATTATTTCTTGTGGGATTAAAATTGAACATCATGCTTTTTATGGAGTAATATCTCCATATAGATTACATAATTTGTCTTTTGGGTTTTAAAAAGTGAACAACTTCTTTGCTGTGATTGGGTGATAGGTTTATGCTCTCCCCTTGACTGGGTGCATCAGAATACCAAACTCACTTTTAATTTGCGCATTTTCAAGCTTTCATTAAAACCTTTAGACAAGCCTGCCATAGTGGGAAAAAGTACTCACCCTACAGGAACGACTTGAGTGGGGATAGCCGAAAGCCATGGCATTCCAACCCACTTTAAAATTTATGTGAATCTGGGGAAACCCTTTTTCAACGGAAGTGTGCAGGATAACCATCCCCAAAATCTTTGTTCTAAATATTGGGAGGTCTCTCGAGGGAGTTTATCCATTTGTCGCTCTGAACGGAAAACCTATCTAAGAACCTAGAAATAGAAGCATGCTTGTTAGTTCCCGAACATTGTAATACTCGGCGGTGCAAGGGCGGGGAAGAATCTACCCTCAAGCACTCACCATATAATTGCCAAGGACTGTTTGCTCAGGGGATCCGGTATCCACTTCTGTCACTCTGAGTACGCACCTAGAAAAGACAAAAACACGGGCGCCCTCTAGGGGGTGACATGGCTGTGTGAGTCGACGCAATTCCAAGCTGTGGGCCGTTCGAGTATATAGCGATGACCTTTTGTCTCTAGGAGTGAGTCTGTTTGAATTGTCTTATTTTGTTATCAAACCAGTGGAAATCAAGAAGAATCATGTTTGGTTCTTAGAACATACACTATCTGTTTAGATTCTAGAATTTTAAATCAACTATTCTATTCTTGCTTGCTATGTTTTCCTTCATTAAATTTAGATAAGATCATCACAAAAATCTTCAAATCAAAACACTTGTGAAATTCTCATGATTCGAGATTGGGTATCCACCAAATTTGTCAAGAAATCTCTTGTCAAATGAATCTGAAAGCCAAAGAAAACACTTACATACAAACAACTCTTGAGAAAGCAACAATTTTTATATCAAAGCAGAAAAGTTCTACTCCAACATAGGACCTTTATTCATAGATATCATGATTTCTCTAGAGGTTATACGAACGACTATGTTGTAGCTCCCTTAGATTCACAAGCATTTTATCAAAGAATGGATCTTAGGCAACACCACAATCACAGTCAACAAATTCGTCCAGAATACATCCCACAACCGGCCATACAATACGATACAAGACCAAGTGAATTTCATAGAGTAAGATAGTTTCCTGTAGCACCCCGGAAACATTTTGTAGCGCGTCAGAACTCTGTCTTAGCGCCTCATTGCTCTGTTTTAGCGCGTCATGGATCTGTTTTAGCACATCACAGCTTTGTTTTAGTGCTTCGGGGCTCTGTTTTAGCACGTCTTGGCTCTATCTTAGCACCTCGTAGCTTTGTTTTAGTGCGTTGCGGCTATGTTTTAGCGCATCACAGCTCTATTTTAGCACGTTGTGGCTCTGTCTTAGCACCTTGTAGCTCTGTTTTAGCACGTCGCGGCTCTATTTTAGCGCGTCGTATCTCTATTTTAGCACTACGGAAAGTCAGAAAAATAGAGAGTTAGTAGGACAGTTTGTTAGATTGCCAACATCAAAAACAAGGTTTTAATCAATCCAAAACATTTTCCATAGTCCGAAACACTTAAATCATACAAAAAGGAAAAACTTTACTATTACGCCTAGATCTTGAAACATCTTGCAAAGTGTCCTTATCAATCATCACTAATATGAGATTTTTGTGTCAAAATTTCCCTATCAAGGAATTTTATCATCCTTTCATCACAAAACTGGACACAACTAAATCATATTTTTAACATAGTTTTATAAAAAAAAAACTTTTGTTAAAAACAACACTTATCAAATCAAAAAAACCAAGATCAAAGTCTAGAGTAAAATTTTTGTATGCCTATTTTCACACGATCAGCATATCAAAGACAACAACAAGAAGAAAATGAAAGAATAGCAGCCATGGCTAAAGAAAAACCTTGGGGACGATACAACACTGATCCCCTCACTAATTCACAAGAGAAAGAAATAACTGCAGAAGAAATCGAGAAAGTTCAACAAGACCCTCATTTCCATAAATTTATGGAAAAGATGTTAGAGCAAGATATGGAAAAGTATCTTTTGTTATTAGCTGACAAAGGTGCTAAGCTTCCTAAATACTTTGACGTCAACCAACTCAAGGAAACAACCACACCTAGGGCAACTAGTATAGAAAATCCAAATCAAGTAGATGCTTTGACAAGAAAAATCCAACAATTACAACTGCAGTTCCAAAACATCCAACAAGGGCCAACAAAAAGATATTCCTTATAGGGTATTTGCCCTTATCCATTTGACCAAAGCATTAACATGATACCATTTCCACGGTATTGTGAATACCTAACGTACAAAAAATACAATGGAAGAACTGATCCAATTGATCACGTACGGGAATTTAGAACCATGAGCATAGAGTTCGCACATGAAGACTCTTACTTACTACGATTGTTTCCAAGAAGCTTAGGAAACACTTGCATGGAGTGGTTCTCTAAAATAGAACCCGGGATCCAATCTTTTGAAGAACTGATCAATAGGTTCATAACACACTTTTCATTCAACATCCAACATGAGGTAACCCTAAAAGAACTCTACAACACCAAACAAGCTAAGGGTGAAAAGTTTCTTTCCTTTCTCCAACGATGGAGAAGGCTATTTGCTAAATACCCTAGATCTATTCCTAAAGAGGAGAAGATAGAGATGTTCATTGATAACCTAGTGGATGAAATGAATTATAGATTGGACTTGCAATGTCCATCTACATTTGAACAAGTTATCGAAAAGGAGCTCAAAATCAAAGAGGCTCTAATCAAATGAGGAATAATAAAACACTTCATTGAAGGTTCAAACAATAGCAATTCCTCTAACAACAACAATGAAAATCCAAGATTTTGGCAAAAGAATAAGAATACTGATACCATAATCGATACACACACATCCAAACCAGTATTCACCTTGACGCCAACCACTAAAAACAAACAAAACAATGATTCTAATATCAAACAAAGTAGTGATCAAGGAAATAATCAAAACAATGGAGAAGCAAAAACCCAATCATTCCAACGACCATCCAATAAACAAAAAATCACGCCATTAGGGCAATCATTGGAATCAGTTCTCAAAGAACTTTTAGATGAAAAACTTATTCAAGTACAAGAGGCTAGGAATTGGGACCCTCAAGTCAAACCATCATGGTGGAATGACTCACATTACTGTAACTACCATCAAAATAAAGGCCACATGACTGAAAATTGTTGGCAGTTAAAACATGCGGTAAAAGACCTTATAGATCAAAAGAAAGTATTTGTAGAGGGGCACCAAACAAACAAAGATCATACAACATTCAAAAATACTCTACCCAATTATCAGAAGGGAGAATCCTCTTCCACAAATAGCAAAGGTAAGAATATCAGTTATGTTTATGACACAACGATCCTTTGTCTTTCTGCTGTCAAGGAAGATGAGGAGTTATGCAATCAAATCAATGGAACCAATGACATTACACCTACTAATTTGGTACAACATATGGAAAAATCTGAAAACCAAATTAATGTAATCACACTCAAAGGGAAACAAGAGTACCAACCAGTTAATGCCACAACAAGGGCACAATCCAAAGTTATATTGAAAGGAGCATCATTATCATCCCGATCTGTGGATTCTCCCTCCAATCAATATAATCTCATTGATCAATTACAGAAAATACCGGCGCAAATATCTATCTTAGAACTTCTAAAAATCTCCCCATCACACAAAGAGGTTCTTGAGCAAGCTCTTGTATTAACCACGGTACCTAATAATTTGGATGTATGTCAATTTCAAGCTATGGTGGGACATCTATCTTCACCTCATTGCCTTTCATTTTCTGAACATGATGATGTATCACTCACCCATCCACATAATTCCGCCCTTCACATTGAAGTCCTCATCCATAAACACCGTGTAAAGCGTGTCCTGATAGATGGAGGTGCTGGTTTAAATATTTGTACCTTAAAGCTGATTCGTGCACTAGGATACTCAAATGAAGCCATTGCTACAAGAAGAAAAATCACAATCAAAGCATATGATGAGGAAGAAAGATCCTCTAAAGGATTGATCATATTACCCATTCAAGTGGGACCTATTGTCCAAAATGTGGTTTGTCAAGTCTTAGATAGAGAACTGACATACAACATATTGTTGGGACATCCTTGGATTCATGATATGCAAGCAGTACCTTCCACCTATCATCAATGTCTGAAATTTCCCGTCAATGGACAGGAGGTAACAATCACAGCAGACTATAATGGCACCCAAGCTTGCCATACATTGAAAACATCTCAAGATACATTAATACCTCACAACAGAGAAGTTAGCACATCAGATTCATCTAATGGTGAGAAACAACAAAGCTTCATATCAAAGTGGCTTCCAAAACAACAAAAATCACAAGAGATCAAGATGGCACAATCTAATCCTTCAAATGTTGAAGAACAATTGGCTTCACTCTCACACCAATTCACCAACAAAGTATAGTTAAGTGACAAAGGAGTGGGTGAATATGGTGTCAGACACTCTTTCCATCTATCACAGATGTTACCCTCCTTAAAAAATATGGATAGCCACCTACAACCACACAAGAATCAGCACAATCTACAACAGCATTAGATGGCAGATTTGTGAAGGCTGGAAACTTAGATGAAGAATCAGAAGATAAGGCTATACTCAATTGGATTTATAAAGATGAGGAAGCTTCCACTTCCACGAGTGATATCATAGAGACAAATCAATATGGAAAGGGAAAAACTATTCTGGAGAAGATGGGGTATTCAGGACATGGACCTTTTGGGTTAAAGAAACAAGGCATAACATAACCAATCCAACCACTCATCTCCAACATAAGGATAAAACTGGACTAGGATATACAGCAGGAAAAGGACTTCTTGAACAAGGGGGACAAAGTGTAACAAAACCAATCCAAGTTCTCACAGTTCAGCATAATAAAGCAAATGGGCTAGGATATACAGAAGGACAGGGCTCTCTTGAATCAAGGGAACAAGGCACAACAACACCAACCCAACCTTTAACACTTCAACAAAATGGCAGAACTGGACTAGGATACACAGAAGAAGCACGAGTAGAACTCACCAATAGAACTATGGAGCGTATTCTTCAAATGAGAGATAACTCTGAAATAGATTCAAATGAATATGAGTGGGACAACTTATCAGATGTATCCTATGAAGATATTCAGATTGATGTTATCAAAAAGTATACCCCCAAACGTGAGGATGGTCAAAGCTCGAGTTTTAATCCTATTGTCTTTGAAACACAAAATTTCGATGACTCAAGTGAAGACGAACAAACATCAAGTGAGATAAATGATGTAGAAGAAAATACCTTCGTAGGCCTCGACATAACCACTAACAACTTTGATGACATTTCTATCTGAGCTTTCACAATCGCTGACCTCAACCCATCTAATGATTCATTTCCTTTACTGCATCCCGAGCTGATCGAGTGGGAACCCCAACACCCCCTCAATCTCCCTGTTTTTGACAATGATTCCACTATTATTAACTACCTTTGTTTTGTAGAATCTGATACTTGTTCTACCAATGCTTCTTTTAATGATGCTTTTAGGTAGGAGGGTGCCAAGCCTTACAGTTGCAAAAGTATGGAGATAAATAATAGATCTAATGGTGAAAACCATTCTATGGCAGTATTAGATCCTAAAATAGTAAAAACAAAGAACGCATCCAATGGTGAAAACCTCATTGAGGCGCCAAAGGATGGAAGGCTTGACATCCTCCCACAACATTACCATGAAAGATCATCAGTGTTGGTAGAACCCACACAGTCTATTGATATTGGCACAACAGAGAAAGTAAGAATACTACACCTGGCAGCATCCATGACAGATACAAAAAATCGAAATTTTATCAAATTCTTTGAAGAACGATGCATCAATTTTTCTTGGTCATACTCTGACATGCCAGGCTTAGACACAGATCTTATGATGCATCACTTATCTTTACCAACTGGCACTAAACCAGTAAAACAGAAACTGAGAAAGTTGCATCCGCATGTTGCATTATTGGTAAAAAATGATTTGAAGAAACTACTGGATGCTGGATTTATCAGATCTATTGATTATGCTGAATGGATATCCAACATTGTACCTGTTTCAAAACCAGATCACACCATCAGAATATGCATGGATTTCAGGGATTTAAATAGAGCATGTCCAAAGGATGATTTTCCTTTGCCAAACATAGACATGATTGTAGATTTAACAGCTGGCCATCAAATGCTATCACTCATGGATGGATTTTCAGGATACAATCAGATCAAAATAGCTCTTGAGGACTAAGAAAAGACATCATTTACATGTCCATGGGGCACCTTTTGCTAGAATGTCATGCCTTTTGGGTTAAAGAATGCAGGAGCTACATACCAGCGAGCTATGACAACAATCTTCCATGACATGATGCACACCTTCATGGAGGACTATGTGGACGACATTTTAGCCAAATCTTACACCAGAGAAGGAAATCTAGAGATACTTGGCAAAATATTTGACAGGTTGGAGAAATTTAAAGTCAGATTAAATCCCAAGAAATGTGTCTTTGGAGTAACATCAACAAAACTCCTTGGATACATAGTTTCTACAAAGGGAATTGAAGTAGATCCAGCAAAAGTTAAAGCCATTATGGAAATGCCACCTCCTAAGAATATCACACATTGAGATCTCTACAAGGCCGACTACAGTCCATCAGAAGATTCATCTCTCAACTAGCAGATCGGTGTCATCCATTCAACCATCTTTTGCATAAAAATGTATCTTTTAAATGGGATGAACAGTGTGAGAGTACTTTCAATCAAATCAAGTATTATTTAATGACACCACCAATCTTGGTACCACCCATTGAAGACAAGCCATTGTTGCTATATATCGCAACAACATATATCTCTTTAGGAGCCTTGCTAGCACAAGAGGATAGAGAAGGAAAGGAACATGCAATATACTATATCAGCAAGACACTCAATGGACATGAAGTAAATTACACCTTCATCGAAAAACCATGCTTAGCAGTAGTATTTGCAACACAACAATTGCGACACTATATGCTCACTCACACTGTCAAGCTCATTGCAAAAATCGATCCCCTCAAGTATTTACTGAGCAAAGCAGCTTTAATAGGAAGGTTGGAAAAGTGGGTCATGCTCCTCAGTGAGTTTGACATTCAATATGTTGAAAGGCGAGCTATCAAAGGACAAGTCATTGCCGACCAATTAGCAGAAGCTCCATTGTCAGACAGTCATCCTATGACCATGGAATTTCCTGATGCAGATATTCTCAATGTTACAACACAACCATGGCAACTCTACTTTGATGGATCCTACACACAACATGGATCAGGGGCAGGAATTTTATTTGTCACACCTCTTGGGCACACAATTCCATGATCTTACAGGCTTACCTTCTGTTTCACTAACAATGTAGCAGAATATGAAGCTTTAATCATTGGAATTAAAGTAGCTATTGACTGGAGAATCACAGAGCTACAGGTGTATGGAGACTCTCAGTTAATCATCTATCAAGTCAACAATGATTACCAAACTAAGGATGACACACTAATTTTATACAAGAGACTGGTAGATGATCTAAGGAAATACTTCATAGATATCAAATTTGAGTAGATACCAAGATCAGAGAATAAAGCAGCAGATGCCATGGCCACAATAGCATCTCTTTTACAAATGCCTGAAACACAAGATCGTTATCAATTTATTGTGGGACAAGTATCAAATCCTACATATGCAAACCCAAAATCCCAAACCATAAGCCTTTTGGATAGTGCCCAATCTTCCATTTACGGAGACATGTATACTCACCTAAAAGATAATATCTTACCGCTAGATCTTTCTCGCAACCAAAAGCGCAACTTCATATGCCAATCCGCCAAACATACCATTATTGCTAACACCCTTTACCATCAGGGCCTAGATGGTACTCTTTTGCATTGTTTGGAACATAACAAATCTGCTTCTGCTTTATATGAGGTCCATGAAGGAATTTGTGGCACACATTCAAGCGGATTATCTTTAGCCAAGAAACTCCGTCGTTTGGGATATTATTGGCCGCACATGGAGCAAGAATCTTACTAGTTTGTTAAGAGATGTCAAAAATGTCAGATTCATGGCAATCTTATACATGCACCAGCATAGGAGCTCCATCCATTCACATCTACATGGCCATTTTTTCAGTGGGGATTGGATTTGGTAGGGAAAATCAACCCATCTTCATCTAATGGACATAAGTTCATTATCACATCAACAAAATATTTCACAAAATGGGTAGAGGCAGTTCCCTTAACCACAATCACTGGGAAGCAGATATCATCCTTCATACTTAATTATCTCATTTGTAGATATGGGGTACCCCAGTCGATCATCACAGATAATGGCAGGCCTTTCAAGAACCAAGATGTCTAAGAGTTGTGTGAAAAGTTCCACATCCAACATTGATTTTCAACCCCTTATTACCCTCAAGGTAATGGACAAGCAGAAGCTTCAAACAAAACAATCCTAAAGATTCTCAAGAAGACTGTAAATGAGGTAGGGCGTGATTGGCATGTTCAGCTTAACCCTGCTCTTTGGGCTTACAAGACTAGCATCAGAACACCAACAGGAGCTACACCATATGCCCTTGTCTATGGATCAGAGGCAATATTACCTATCGAGGTAGAAATTCCATCCCTTCGAGTTTCACTAAAGGGACTCATTTCAGATGAGGATTACAGGATCTCTAGACTTCAAGAATTAGAGCTACTTGATGAACGTCAACAACAAGCTGTCAATCATTTGACAGCCTATCAACAAAGAATGTCTAGGAACTATAATCACAGGGTTAAGCCTAGAGTCTTCCAGATCAGAGACTTGGTCCTACCGAAAAACCCTAGAAATCAAGTAGACAGAGAAAAGAAGGGAAAATTTGAACCTAACTGGATAGGGCCTTATGTCATTATATCAGTCTATGGATCAGGAGTATACTGGCTGTCTACACCAGAAGGAGATATGTTGGAGGAGCCCATGAACAACATCCATCTCAGGCGATTCTATACTTGAGGATACCTAGTGCATGGTTGGTAAGGTTGTCTTGATGAAAACCTGGCAAACAGGCGTCATGATAAAAAAAAGTAAAAAAACAAAATAAAAATAAAAATACAAAAAAAAGGAGGACACAATAAAAACAAGTGATGAAAACCTGGTAAAGAGGTGCTACTTGTGATTTTCACCAGCTCTTCTATCTATTGGGTACAGTTTTGTTATGATTGTTTCCTTTAATATCATTTCCATATATCATTTGAGAAAATTATTATCACTATCCATATCATGGCAAGGATATCATGTCTTACCTTAGCTTGGGGGCAACATCCTAGAGTTATTTGGTACTATGGACTTTTAGCTTAAATGGAAAGACAATCAAACATACAACACCGAGTGGCAATACTCGAAAAGCAACCAAAAACATCAGAAAATTTGTCAAAATCCATGCGAAAACATTCAAAAATCGCAAAAATAGAGTCTGTGTCAGTCGAACTACATGGTCTCTACGTATATAATGTAGGCAAGACTAATCTTTGATCAGTCCCCGAGGCCCCTAGGATAGGTCTTTAGGTTAGTTCTTTGGTCAAATTTCTGAGAATATCATGCAAACATCAGCACACACATTTCAACATCGATGATCTAATTTGAATAATGATTTGAAAATACATTAAGTAGAATTTGAATTTTTGTACTTTTCATTTTATCATTTGCTTATCATTTCTTTGGAGCTACTCGATGATGTATTAAAGTAGAGAAGCAAGGAAAGAGAATGATACTTTTCTTTGTTTGTTGTTTGTGAGTTAGTCATTATTATTCTGTGAATTGTCGTGGGAAGTGCTCTACCAAGTATCATGGATGACATTCTGATTCACTTAAGAAAATGATTAATTCTTGTCTGTTTACGCAAGAAATGCTTAGGTCATCTTGGTTTAATTATACCTCGATGCTTGTGTTCGCTTGCAATATCAAAAAAATCATGAAAGAAATACTCAGGTCATCATGGACTTATATTGTATCATTGATGCTTGTATTTGCTTTCAACATTTTTAAAGCTCAGTGATAATACAAAGAAAAATCAAAAGATTGTTGAAATGACACTTAGATTTGCATGGTAAAATAGATTTGCATGATAAAATAGATTACATCCATATTATTCTTGCATATTCATTTATAGATTGTTTCAAAGCTACCAATTTCAATCTCAAAAGCTACATGTATGCTCTCTCCTCATCATATCACTATCTCTTCAATAATTCTAAGGATAATATATAATTGTTTTCCTAATCACCTCTTTCTGAATCATTTTCTTTCATTTCAATCATCTCAAATTCCATCCAATCTTAATCTATTATGTCTAGCACAAATCATTTAATTGCATCCTTGGTTTTGTTCCCAACCTTGTTACAGGCCTTTATCCAATCATTATCATCATCATCGGGATGTATCCTTCCCTATCCTTTTGTGTTGTTTCGGGATGTATCCTTCCCTCATCAACAACACTCTTATCATCATCATCATCATCAATCAATCTTGGCTTGCAACTTGACTGGGGAAACATCATGTTTATCCTTGAATTCATTTATTCTTACTTTTCATCTTCTCCTTCCATTATCTCTTCCTCATCCCATCTCCTAGCCTATTCATCATTTTGTATCATCAAGTCTCAGTAAATTAATCACTCCTATACTGGGGCATATCATATCAATCAAAGAAGTCAAACCACATTGCCTAATCAAATCTGAATTAGCTCTGATGAGACTTTGATCAAATCTTGTGAGCATCTATCATTGATCCTCACTTATCATGAGGTCAATTATCAATCAATCATTGATCCTCGCCTATCATGAGGTCAATCAATCATCAATCAATCATTGAATCTCACCTATCATGAGATCAATAATCTTCTAAGCTATCAGGATCATCAATCATCATCATAATCAACTGGAGGAATCAGTATTTCTTTATCGGGAGATAAATTGTTTCATCATCAAATCATCAAATCATCATAAAAATTCAGAAAAATCATAAAAAAATTCAAAATTCAGCAATTTATCTCCCGTGGGGGCATATATCGCTATCATTTCAAAATTCAACATCTGGGGAAAATCAGGGGCAGATTTTTAACTTTTCGTCAATACTGGCAGCTAAGGAAAATTTTTCTTTGAAGTAATGCGTAAACACATCACTTCAAAGAGGGGCAAAATGTAGACACCTAAAAATGGTCTGGAGAATCTAATTAATTAAATACGACTTATTTGATTAATTAATCTTAAATTCATCTACTTAGTAAATAAATAGAAATATTTATTTATATTAAGTTCATTATTAATTCTTCTATTTTATCATATTATTTCCTCTTAATTAAATAAACAAAATTAAATACTTTGTTTTATTTAATTATTATCATTATTATTTCTTCTATACTTTATCTATTAATTCTATCTTAAATTAAATACACAGCTTCAATAATTTGTGTTATTTAATTACCTCATCACATTTCTTCTTAATTAAATAAAGATATCCTAGAATCTTTAATTTAATTATCATATTCCTTTTATTTTAATTTAATAAACAACTTCTATAGTTTGTTTTATTAAATTATTTATTCCTCTTTTGCTGAATTTAAATAAACCAAAAATATTTAAATAAATGCATAAATCATATCCCTCTATTCACTCACCAATAAAATTAGATTTTTCAAATCTAATTAATTCAACTGTCATTCACGGGAAGAGCCTCGGGGACAAACCTACAGGAAATCCTCTCATCTTACCTGGTGTTTTCATGGGGAGGAACAATCCTCCATGATCAGCTCCACCTTCTCATCTCATACCATTCAATTCTCCAGATTGAATCTCAACCTCTGTTGTGTTGCCCCTTCACAAATGAGTGTCGTGAAATCTATAAATACAGGTTTATGGCTATAGGAAAAGGATCCTAATTTGTGCAATCTTACTCTGCAGGTTTTCCAGGAATTCAAGCATTCAAGCAATCCAGTTTTAGGATCAGTCCATCAAGCATCCATCAAGCATTCATCCAACATTCATCAAGCATTCAACATTTACAGTCATGGCTGTCATCACAGTAGTTTTTCATTATTAAATCATATAGGAATAGAAATAGTTTGAATTCTCATTCTCTAAGTGTCATTTCAACAATCTATTAGCTTCTAAAATCTGAGAGAAAAGTAGATTAAGGAAATCTTTAGAGTTAGAGAGCAATAGGATAGATTTATGAAGATTCTTAGTTTAAATTAGTTTAATTCTTTTGAATCTTTGATGCAATGTCTTATTTAGAAGTGTAGATGCATATTTAATTTGTTTATCTCATTTATACACTTTCACTTGCAACACTGCCTTGACCTCTTCTTCAGAGTCTTGCAAGGGATGCTTGGAATTTAGAATAACATTAAAAGCTACAACATCCGCAATGTCCCATTCAGGTAAAATCAAGACACCAGCCTGACTTACCATTTTTCTTCCTTCCTCAGGAGTGATGTTCTTGAATTCATCCATTAATTCAACTTTCACTTCATCATCATTCTCCTAGTCCGACCTGTCAGGCCTCAATTCTCTTCTCTTCTTACACTTATCTTGGTATTCTTCAAATTTCATCTTCCATACCAATTGCAAGAAGACAAGAGTTTTTACAAATGCATCATCATCTAGAAACTCCTTACATGCTTTCATCCTTGCATCTTGCACAAATTTACCTTTCATATCCAAGTCGGATAAAACCAACTCAACTGGACGAGGGGAAGGCATACCAATCTACATAGCCTGATCAGTGACAATAATTTCATCCATCAAATCCTCTTGTGGTTGATCATTTCTTTGCCTCTTAGGGCTTGGCTCGGATGGTGGTGATGAGGGACTATCCTCAGGCGATGATTCCAAATCAATGATTTTAATTGCCCCAGGCATTTTGAATTTTGGACCTGACTGTGAAGGCAATTTCATTATTTGTTTTCCTTTTCTATCCACTTCCTCCTCATCACTACTGTCATCCTTTTTCCTCCTGTAAATGGGCCACCTTTCTGTAGGTTGGTATGTTGGCCTTGTCTCAATTGGCCTGGCACCTTGTTCCTGTACACCCAGACTCAATTCTAAGTTTATCTTCTTGGTCCTCAAGGTGCCCATAATTTCTTTGAAGTTCTCCATCAGAAAGTCAATTTTCTTATGGTGTGGACTGAACTCCAACAATGGATCATACTTTGGATCCATTTTGTGCACAATATCCAATAGCTTATCATAAGCTATCCATTTCTCCTTGTTCAAATCCTGCCTATTTAGGTCAAATTCATTTCTAATCAAATCCTCAAGAAAGTTGAACTCATGCAAAAACTTCCCACCTTTTATTCTTTGTTTGAAAAGGGAAAAGAAACCCTCAGGATCATGCTGCTGCTTTGGACCACACCTCAAATAGTAATCTTCAAATAATTTTCCGAAATTCACCCAACCTCCTTTTGAAAATACAAAATCTGATACCACTGTATTATCTAGGAAAAAAGTTCCTTTACCCTTACCAGTAAGGTTTTCCTCATGGATACAACCAATCTGCCACATAACCTCTGCAAACCCCACTCTTGGTGGCACATTGTATGGTAATATATGAGGGGTCTCTTGAAAACTGTACACCCTCAAAATAGTGCTGAATGGGTATGGAATAATTTCACCCCAGTTATGACAGACTTTCAATTCTAGCCTCCTCCCCTTTGGTATGAGGAAATCATGCAATTCCTCAGGAATCCTAGGTACATTCACCATCAGTTTGGCCCTTAATCTAGAAGAAAAAAATTTATCAAATTGCACATAACTAGTGCTTTCCTTATTACAAGATAAATCTACAGCCCATATCTGTATTGAAAATCTTTCTCCATCAACTAATTGCCTTAATTCCATCTTCTCAGAGAAAAAGTCAGCATTCTTGAACAAGAATATATACATTGACAAAGAATACCAAAATAATTGAGTGCCTGTATCATTTTTCTGTAACTTCGACAGCCCTACATGTATCCTTTAAGCCAAGAAAGAAGAAAAATCATAAGTTATAGAGAAGTTAGGGTGTTGTATTTGCACCCCCATGAACATGTAAGCAATGGGCATCATACTACTAGGATTGAAACCTAGAATCTAGCATAATGAATAAAAAGTGGCCAAGAAATGATTTGCAAAATAGTTTAATCTAAAAGGTTCTTGGTCACTAGGGCTAATATGAAATCTTGAACCTCTTTCCTTAGCCAAATGAGGTGGGAGCAACTTGGCTCTAAAAAGTGACTTCAACTTCCCATATTCTTGCTTCATCTCCTCAAGATTGATCGAAACCAAGTACACACTAGGCTCACTCAAATCAAAAACTTGTTGGAATTCTTCTTTTTTAATGTATAACATAACCCTTCCCTCATTATCTCTAATTACCCGTGTGACAGGGTCATATCGTGCAACAACTACCCTAAGCAAGTCTACATCAGGGAACACATTTAGCACCACTAGCTTGCCCAAATCATACATCCAGCTATTCGAAAAGGGGTGAGGAAAATTCCTCTGTCCATACCACAATCTGAACATCTCCAAACCCGTGAGAGGAACCCTAGCATTGGCTATATTGGAACAATGATATACTAACCCTTCCCCTAGGATTTTTCTTCGCATCAAAACCAATACCTTCTTCTTATCATTTGTTGACAAGAGAAATTGATCCAAGAAGTCATCCTATAGATTCCTATTTAAATAATCAATTTGGCCAAAATGTTGCTTTGGCGGTGCCATCTTGGATAAACTAGGGCCTCTTTACAATTTCAAACTTTAAACAACTAGGACTAACCAAAAATATGAAATTACAGAATAAAACCCTACAATTTCTCATAATTTAGTTAACCTATAGCCCTAAAACATTTAGCAACAAGCCCTACGACAAGCACACAACAAATTTTCCCAAATTCAAGTTCAAAATAACCAGGAGACACAAAAATTAACTCATGACTTTGTGTTTGCAAAAAATCCAACTTCTTGCTGTAGAAATTCTTAACTTTGTCTTTGGCTTCGAGACTGCTTCACAAAGATACTTGAATTCTTTATGATACAATAAAAGCAGGAGAATTATTTTTATTTTGATCAAATCATGCCAGCAAGTGTCTCATCCTCCATTAGATCTCGCTCGTGCGGTGCACGAACGACTCCAATCGTATTTGATGCAAATTTAAATATTACCCATCAATCCTTCACTTTGATCAGATCATCGAATGACTACCTTCAAAACAACTGACACAATTGTCCACATGGCCATAAGAGCCCACCATACCATACGCTGCCAAGGAAATCCACGTGGCGTTTTCCCGTGATATCGCGATCAATAAAGACCTTGCAACTTTCGATCATGCGATAGCGGACAACTGTAGATCTTGATCATCGGTAATCTTGTTCTTTCAAGACAGTCGCTAGCTTTTCCATTAACCATCGAGCATCTTCCCCACTGAGATCATAACATATCCACTAATTTGAAACACGTGCATCTCACAAACACTTTAGTAACCTGCTACATAATGTATTAAAGCCAAATTAATTTACCAAAGTATTTCATTGTTCCTTCGGCTTCACCAGATGAGACACGTGGTACTTGCCCACGATATCACAATCAACCAAAGCAGTGTGGTGGGGTCATCACGGGATGGTGGGGAGCGGCTGAGATCAAACGATAATTGATCAATGGTCACAAAAATTTGTCCTCCTGCAAAATAAACATTTATTAAAAGAACGAGGGTACATCACTAGGCAGATGATAAACGACATAAGTTGTTTTAAAACGATGAAGCATGGGGCCATCCAAGACTTAGGGAAAAATAAAATCATGCGAAGGAATTAAAACAATACGACTAAGAGGACCCAGCCTAGATGAAATGATGGGGCATAAGTTGTTTATAAAACCCCTCCAAAATTAACAAAAAAATAGATCCCACCCAAGGCATAAGATAAAAAATAGGGTTTAACATGAAGACAAAGACAAAACCCCAATCTTAGGATTTTCCCAACACCATAAAAGACTAGTAACATAAGAAAGCACAGGAAAGGAACACAAGGAGAAAAAATTGAAGCTCCAACAGGCTATGTTGGAACAATTATACACTAATCCCTCCCCTAGGGTTTTTCCTCGCATCAAAACCAATCCCTTCTTCCTATCATTTGTTGACAAGGGCAATTGATCCAGGAAGTCATCATATAGGTTTCTACTTAAATAATCATTCTGGCCAGAGTGCTGCTTTGTTGGTGCCATCTTGAGTAAACTAGGGCTTCCTTGCTATCTCAAACCTTAGATAGACTAGGGCTAAACAAAATATGAAATTACAAAATAAAACTTTGCAATTTCCCACAATTCAGTTAACCTATAGCCCTACAACAATTATCAATAAGTCCTACGACAAGCACACAGCAAATTTCCCACAAATTTGAATTCACCCACTCTTATCTCCCTCCCCTATACCCTTAACCCTCTACCTTCTACCCTCTATCCTTAACCCTCTACTCTTTATCTCTCTCCCACTCCCTCCCTCTCTCTCTCACTGAATCCCTCTATCTCTCCCCCTTCTACCCATAACCCTAAACCCTTAACCCTTAAACACCAAACCCT
>VDFB02281492.1:1068381164-1068473537 GCA_007258455.2 Sequoia sempervirens | reverse complement strand
TCTCCCTTTTATTTGTATGTTTGTCATTATCTCCCTCTCTCTCTATATTTTCTTCCCTATATTTATCTTTGTCTCCTTAATTATTGCAATGGGTACATTGAAGAGGTCTTAAGGAGAATTATCATATCTTTAATCAAATGGCATGCTACATGAGCATAACTCTAAGGACATGCCATCCTTGGATTATTGACATGAAACAACCAATCAAAATTTAGTTATTAAATATTTATTATATTAATTATATTTTGTATTATATAAAAATATACTTATTATTAATTATTAATTATAATAATTTTATACGTATTTAATAATTTTGTTAAAGAATATAATATATAATTATAATAAGTTGAATAATTATATTATTTACTATGTAAAATATAGCTAATATATACTTAACTATATTGTAGAATATTAAAACCTAGCTAAATGGTGCCAAAATTTTGAACTTAATTAACATACTGTAAAACCTAACGAAACCAGGTTGTAGCTTGTCAAATTGGAGAAGTGAAAGGTCAATACCAACGTTGAGGAAGAGTTTGGAGTAGTGAAAACAAGGTCAATGCTAGCGCAGAGGAAGAGTTTTGAGTTAAAACAAGGTCAATACCAGCGCCGACAAAGAGTTTGGAGGAGTGAAAACAAGGTCAATATCAGCGCCGAGGAAGCATTTGGAGGAGTGAAAACAAGGTCAATACCAGCACCGAGGATGAGGTTGAGGGAACTCAGGGAAAATTGATGACCAAGGGGCAATGAGTACTGTAAGTTTGGTATCCCCATTCTTTTTAACCTGCAATTTTCATGCCTAGTTTCCAAAGATCTTCTCATACATTGGCACCCCCATTCTCGTAAAATGGTATAAGATAAGACAAAAAAAATAAAATAGCTTAGTCTTTGACATTTTTATCAACCAGCCTCAGGTCTTGGAAAAACTCCCATAATCTATCCACATCTTAGTTGAGGTCTAGGATTTCATCACACATAGCCTTCATTGCATGAGTCTGAAGCAATTGTAGACTTAGCCCAAGTATATGCTAGGCTAAGGTAGATCTAATGAATGGAAATAGAGGCATACAATTCTTATTTAATACCTCTACCACAAACATATGCAAGGTGTTGGTTGTTTTTACGGTAAGAAAGTTGATCTTCTAATCTACCTATGGAATTGCCAATTCCAATAAAGGGCAGCTCGAACGACCTAGACCAACTGGCGAGGATTTGAAAGACCTCCTACACTTTGGGCTCTGCAAGACCAAGGAGGGTGATCCCTTAATGCGTTTAAAACCTCTCCACCATCATCATAAACAACATTTACAACAACAGATAACCTCATTTAATAGCTCAACATAATAGGATAATACCGAATAGAATTGGTTGTTTATCAATAATATCAACTATTTGGAGCATGAGATAACTACAACATTTCACAGTATAAGATAGTCATTGATTTGCACTTTGTAGCGAGCTCTAGGTAAAGGCAAAAAAATACTAAACCATATGAATACGTACAACTTAGATCAATGCCATATATCCATTGGAGGAGTCAAATTTATAAGCATCTAAGGGTTTATGACAGATTTAACACATAACATATAAGATCCTTGATAACATTGCTTTACAATCTCATCAATATGTATTCTAACCCAATACTACTTATCAAATCCTTATGAACATATCCACCTACAATCCCATTCAATCATTTTAATTAATTCTTTTGAATTAAAGCTAAAACAAGAATCATACACACCACAACAGTGAGATGAATGAAACAACCCTTGATCATTTTATTCAAAATTCAGATATGCTTGTACAATGGAGAGACATGAGTTCAAATTAATCATATCAATTCAAATGCTAGTAGTGTCATAAAACATCAAATCCCCATGAATTCAAAACCTACTACAGAATGACTCAAAACCTAAATTGCATTTTCCCTAAAACCATCGGACTTTACAATTTTCTCTGCAACTTCATCTAGACTCTACAAAAAATATCTAACTTGCTAACTCATACTTCTGGCCTTGAATTCCTTCTTATATAAAAAGAAGGAGCAAACAAGCATCGGGCCAAAAATCACGTGTCACCAGCCAATTGGACCACCTTGTGATATTCCAAAAAGTAACGGCCCAAAAGATCCCACCCAAGGCGTAAGATAAACACTAGGGTTTTACATGAAGACAAAGGTAAAACCCCAACCTTAGGCTTTTCCCAAACACCATAGATGACCAGAGACATAAGGCAAGATAAAAATGGAACAAAAAGAGCAAAATTTTCAAGTTCCATCACAAGGAAAGGTCTCCTCCCTTCTTGGTAGTGATAACCTCCTCCACACACAAACCTTAAAAATTATGAATAGAGGAATATAATCTTTGAAGAACTCAAAGTTGATTCTCTCCTACCTGATGCAATTAGTCATTTTATCCTTACAAACATTTATAGTGATTACTAGAGGCACATAGACCAATTTTTCATAATAGAAGAATTTGATCATACTTTTCCAATAATGGCATTATGAGAAAACCTTAGGTTAAATGGATAATTCCTAGCTAATTTCTTTAAATAATGTCCAACCGTATAAGAGAAGACCGCTGCTATGTGCACCTGGATACCATGGAGAAAGGATCTTTGGGCTCTTTCATCAATCATCCTACCTTAAAACATACCAAAAGTCTCCTAGCAATTAGACATAGGAAGATTTAAGATGACCTAAAAAAAATTTATTGCCAAAGCATAAACTTATGGGGATTTAACCATGCCTAGTACACACTCCCTCCCCATTAACCACTTAGACATATGGAAATTAAACGTAAATTTGCTGCTATTTTTTGTCATATAGGTGTCCAATAAACCACTTGGAGGTGTTTCCCTTCAAGTTTATTTACTTGAATGAAGAGCAAAAGTCCTTTTATTACAATTAGAGAATACATTTGAGGCCTTGGTTGTGTAACTGGTGGACCATAGTCACATTTAACACTTGTTACAAAGTTTGGGAGTTAAAATGTTAAGTAGATTTGATTTGTGATGGACACATTTGGACGGTAGTAACAATAATTTGCAATCTATCAATACTTGATTACCTTATAACCTGTGAAATTCTAGCGATGAAATGATAGATTAATCATAATGTCACCTTAGGATCACATCACCATGAAAGAACTTCATCCAACATCCTTATGAGTGCAGGTACCACCAAATAGGTATTTTTCAAATATGTCTTCCTCAAGTGAGGGACATTCAGGAAGAGAAGAGGAAAGTGAGATATGTAGTATGTCTAAAAGAGGGAGATCAACTAGAGGTCAAAAGATTAGAAGAAAATTTTGTAAACACATGGTTTTTTTTCTTGCTGAAGGGGGGTCATGTTCTTATGATGATGAGAGCATAGGAGACGTTGAGGTTCCCTTGAGGTACAAAAATCTATGGAAACAATGGGTACCCAAGGAACTTCCTCCAATAAACACTAATTTTTGTGTCAACGAGAGGATATATCACATAACACCATCGTCATTACATGGTTTGGGCCTATTTTGCATGGGCGGCATAAAGGTCTGTTATGCCAAAGTTATTGAATTGATGGAGTATGTCAGACCCTGTTACAGTTACAAAGATTGGATGCAACTGGTTCAATATACACTAAGTATGCATAGGTATGCACTGTCGGAAAATTATATATATCTAAAAGATAAGGATCAAAATAAAAGGAGTGGCTATGTACATTAACGGAAGACTAAAAGCATCAGGGAATATTGCATGGTTTATAAACAATACATGACCAGGTCAACAAATAAACAGCAATTGCATATTGAGGCACCTGAGGGGCCATGTATTGGTATGTGAGATAAAATCGTGAACATCAAAGTGTCATCTTCGATGCCAGCATATGTTTGGGCACCTTGTATCATGTTTTGCCTAGGTGCCCGTATAAATGTCTAATTGGTTAAAAAAATCGTTTATTTTTGACTTTCATTATTCCTTCTATATAATCCATCCATTCCTCACAATGTTAATTAAATAATTTTATATTATTTAATTAATTAAATCATTATATCCTTCCTCTAATGTTAATTGAATAATTTATATTATTTATTAATTAAATCGATTATATCCTTCATCTAATGTTAATTAAATAATTTATATTGTTTAATTAATTAATCATTTTCATCCATTTGTTGATTAAATGGTTTATTATTTGGTGTTAAATCATTTTCATCCATTCTCTAATGTTATTAAATGTTTATATTATTTAATTAATTAAATCATTCATCCATTCAATGTTAATTAAATAAATCCAAATTATTTAATTAATAAAATCTTAAAATATCTTCTGCTTTCTTTCCAAAATCTGAACTCATGTGCATATAATTAATTTAATTTAATTAGATAATTAATCAATTATCCTTCTCATCTTTTTTAGGATTTATTTCCTTTAAAAGAAATCAAAATCTTTCTATTTTTTTTTACATCTTATCTTATCTTGTTTTAATTCCTTTAAAACATTAAATCAAAATCTTTCTATCTTTTGAAAATCTTATCTCATCTCATTGTTTTTCTTCTTTTGACAAAAATCAAATCATTATCAATCTTATCAAATCTTATCTCTGTCCACATCGAAAATCTATAAATCAAACCTTTCATAGGCCATTTGCATCGAATCTTCAGACATCCTTATGCTGTCAAAATCATTCTTCAATCGAATCTTCTTCTAGCATCTTCACTCTGTCAAAATTGTAGACACCTAAAAATGACCTAGGCCTGCAAACTTCATTTTTACCACTTTCATCCTAACATAATTATGACATTTAATTATGACCTTGGTCCACATTCGACTATTGATTAAATAATTCATAATTATTTAATTAATTCATGTCACTTATTCTTCATGATTATTAAATAAATAAATTTTATTTATTTATTAAATACGTCATTAATTGTCTAAGTCTTCCCTTAATTAAATAAATTTCTTAATTTATTTAATTTCCCTTTCTGCATTTAATTCTTCCTGATTATTAAATAAATGAATTACATTTATTTATTTAATATGTCACTAATCCTCTTAATTAAATAAATTGATTAATTTATTTAATTAATTAGTCTTATCTGCTAAATTAAATAATTAAATTTAATTATTTAATTTCCAATTAATATTCGTCTCATTTTAAATAAATTAAATTATTTAAAATGTCATCTCAATCTGAACTGTCAGTCCATTTTGATAAATAATCTGAAAAAGATTATTTATTATCTCACAAAATCATTATTTTGAATTAATTTAATTCAAAATAGTAACTAATCTTCTAAAAATCAAGTAATCGGGTAGATTCTTGATTTTCTAAATCGAATCTTCAGTCCAAATCTTATCTTCTTGATTTTTTGAATCTCACAAATCAGGGAATCTTATCTTCTTGATTTTTTGAATCTCACAAATCAGGGAATCTTATCTTCTTGATTTTTCGAAAATCTTTATTTCTTTAATTAAGTTTCCTCATTTATTCTCCACCGTCGATCCAATTATCTGAGATATTATTCTGACCATTTGATTAAGGATTTTTCCCTAACCCTAATTAGGGATTCTCAGATTTAATCTGGACCTCTCATTTTAGGTTCTCATCATCAATTAATCTCGTCTGTCCACTCAAAATGATATTTTCTATAAAATGGCATTTTCCTCTCACTTTTCGATTACACACAGACACGCTAACATTTTATATTTACATAGGCATATTATAGGCATTTACTCACTTGCATTCTTAGACTTTTCATTACTTAGTATTTATATTTGATCAAGTTTAGACATTGTCATAGGCATAGGCATTTAGACATAGCATAAATCCTTCAAAGCTTGGTGTAGGACTTAGGCATTTGCAGATTGCTCGCACGACGAATCTGAGGGCAACATCATCCAGCAAGAAAGAAGGTATTACAAAAGTAAATCATGGAGGTCTCGGCGATCAGGTATAATCGTTCTTTCGTTTACTTCCATTGTATTTTGTAAGATCTTTGGGTTTCATTGTCTTTATTGATTTGTTGCTAACACTCCTAATCAAACCTAAAAAGAAATCCCTTGATTACAAAAATCATTCTTTAATCGCCATCTATCATCTTCATCAGGTTGTTATGCTGCAAAATTGAGCAACCAACATTCCTCCTCTACAATCAACCTTCAAAATCTTGCATCCTTGTGCAGGTGGAGAAGAGCCATGGAGATCAATCAACACTAGTTTGAAAATCGGTTTGCACGTTCTTTGTTTACTATTTTTATTTTCATTCTAGTTTGTACTTCATGGTGCTTGATAGGATTTAATTTGTTTATTGTCTTCAATGCATTTAAACTCTTTGGATTATTTACCTATCTATATTTTGGTGCCTACCGTGGGGCTTTGCCCCGTTTTTAACATCTACTTGTAGATTTTTCTTACAGGTTTTCGCATTCCAGAATTCGGTTTTTGAAAAAATTCAGCGTTTTAGCACATTTGGGATTTTCTGTCATGCATCTGATGGTTTATGTCGCACATCTGAGGGTTTCTGTAGCGCATCCAGGGACTGTTTCAGCGCATATAAGGAACATAATAGCGTATCAACTGTCACTGTTTTAAAATTAAAATTTGCATTTTCTTAGAATAGCGCATTTAAGGTCTGTTTTAGCGCATATGGGAGTTTCTATAGCGCATTTAAGGTTTGTTTTAGTACATCTGGGGGTTTCTGTAGCGCATATGGGGTCTGTTTTAGCGCATCTGGCTCTGTTTTTAACATTTGATACTTTTTACAGTTTTCTGTGGCACATTTAATGTCTGTTTTAGTGCATCTGGGGGTTTTTGTAGCGCATATGGGGTCTGTTTTAGTGCATCTGGCTCTGTTTTTAACATTTGATACTTTTTACAGTTTTCTGTGGTGCATTGAAGGTCTGTTTTAGCGCATCTGGCTTTTTTAACATTTGACAATTTTTACAGTTTTATGTGGCGCATCTGAGGGTTTCTGTCGTGCATCTGGGAGTTTATGTAGCGCATA
Organism: Sequoia sempervirens; assembly: GCA_007258455.2. Lineage (NCBI taxonomy): Eukaryota > Viridiplantae > Streptophyta > Pinopsida > Cupressales > Cupressaceae > Sequoia > Sequoia sempervirens. Next base: position 1,068,466,541 of record VDFB02281492.1, on the reverse strand, counting down.
TGGGGTCTGTTTTAGCGCATACAGGGTCTTTTTCAGCATTTTCATAGGAAATCTTAAAATGGCCATATCTTGCTCATTTTTTGGTCTTTTTCAGTGCTTTTTTTTTATTTGGGGTAGAATTTCATAAGCTATCCAATGGTGCTCGTTTTTATCAATTTTTATAGAGTTAAAGTTCTCAAATTTTCATATATTCTTTAGCACATGACTTTTGTTCTAACAGATTTTTAATTTGTTTCTTTTGTCCTTGTGACTTGTTGGTGAATCATACAGAGCTGGAAAAGCGTTGGAATCAGTCACAACATCAATTTGGAAAGCAAAAATAACCAGGTGCACTTGTTTCATCCTTCATCTCTTGATCTTGTTTGTCACATCTTTCAATTTGGGACATAAAATCAAATCTTGTTTGATCACATCATTGCAATTGGTTTAAAAAAAAATCTTGTCTTCAATCACACTTCAAAAATTGGGTCTAAAATTAATCAGTGTCTTCCATCACATCTTGATTTGGGGATAAAAAGAACAAGTGTTTGAATTGTTTTATAAACATTGCAAATTTTTTAAGGGAAATTAATCATTGTGAGTGTGAATCAAGTGTGTGTGTGATCACAAACACCTCACTTGGTTTGCTTTTGTCAAATCCTTTCTAGGAGGCCTGCTAGGGGATTTCATCACCTCTGGGGATGACCTCAATCGAAGTGTGAATCGAAAGACACGCTTGTTTGGAAGTTAAATTTTTTGTCACTCTTGGCTAAGCCCCAAAGAACTTTATACCTTTGGGAAGTGAAGGTGAAGGGTGGGTTACCCCTTTCTCTCGGCTGTGTGGCAGGATTTTGCTTTCAAATTATCCTTAGTCAAACTTGTGTAGACTAGCTTGAGACCTAATTGGCCATACCCACTTGACTAGTTCTAGGACTTGTTGATGTGTCTTCTTCAAGTGTGTGCTTAATAATCACATTCATAATTTCAAATTCAAACTTGCTTATGTGTCTTGTGTGAGTGATTTATGTGTGTACATGTGTGATCATTCATTTAAATATTTCCAAATCAAGCTAGAAATGAAACACATAAAGACAAATCACTGTACACGTTCTTCCAACACATTCATATCCAATCACTTTCATCCTAATCATTCTTCTTAGCCACATCCTATCCATTTCATCTTAATCAATCAAGTCATCCAATCTTATCATTCCACATCATCACCATCACCACTTGTCAAAATGGTCATAATCATAAACAAGCCCAATCCTAATCATAAGCCCAAAATCATAATCCAAGGGGGCTATCCCTCTAGGCCAAATCATGAGACAAAACCTAAGCTCGAGGTCACAATTCAAGGATTCTCTTTCTCTAGTTCAAATCATGAAACAAAACCAAAACATAAAATTAGACTTCGAGGGGCTCCTACTACCACCTCTAATGATGACATGAACTATGCTGCATACTTTGAGGAACAAATCGATGTGAAAGAGCTTACACACATGTGTGACACCATGCCCACATTAAAACACAAAGCCCTAGCATACCAACTTTGAAACCTCCTTCAAACACTTCACCAAATACCCAAACCCCTAGACCACCAAACCATACAAAGCCTTCAAACCATCTTTCAATATTTTCAACAAATTAAATCACCTCAAATCCAACACCTCCTAGCTCAAGCCAATCATTTCATTGCCACTTGTCAAATCCAACAACCACAACGTCATCCCCTATCCATTCATTATCACCCTTCCACCTCATACCAATCTAATCCATCCACTCCTTCACATGTCAATGCCACATCAACCTATCAAGCCACATCATGAAAAACACATGTGAATTTAAGTTCTACCTTGCAACAAGGTCAAAATTCTTCATGTTCTAATGCAACCATTGACAAGGGGAATACCAATCTAGTGCATGCACCCTATAACTTTATCATACCATCCTCCAATCAAAATCAAAACCCTAATCCAACACCTTCCACCCCTACACCTCCAAAGGATGTGACCCAAGGGCTACAAACAAGGAATCAATTGTCACCATGTCATTCAACACATATACTTGAACATACAAAAGAGTCCTCAAACATCATGCCAAGTCCTTCAAGCCAACCATGTCATCCACAATGCCTTGAGCCAATTCAAGAGTCTCCCTTCATAAGTCCAAGTCATCCTTTATCATGCTCCTATGTTGTTGACCATCAAGAACATGATAAGTCTCTCCATGATAAATCCCCTTCCACCTCCATTCAAATAAGTCATGAGGTATGTCAAGAGCACAATCCTAAACATGCGGAAACAGTACCCCCTCATCCACATAAAGATCAACACCTTCCCAATGATTCCATTCATAACATACCTAATACTGTTCATGATCAATCTTCCATCTTTGATCAAGACCCCTTTTATGATCAAGAAGACCATGATGATCCTCTTAGCCAACTATATGCATTCCATGGTCAAGAGATTTCCACCTCACCCATCCATGATGCACAAACATCCACTTCCCTTGATGAGACATATGCCTCCCAAGCACACATAGAAGATCAAACAAATACATTGGATCTAAGTGAACACAATGCTAATCAAGATCCTAATGATCCCCCATCACCCATTATCGACCCCATTGCAAGTCCTCCATCCTATCTTATTGGTCTCTCCACCCTCATTCATGAATGTTCCTCCTTAGAACAACAACAACCATTATCTTCTCCATCCAATAAGGAACTCATGTCTAGTGTTTCACCTACACCTAGTCCCATTATCCATTGCACATTCCAAAATATGAACCACCAAGGTAAAGGTCTAGACCTTCATGAACAAGGTATTTTGGAGCCCATCCATGTCAAAGTCCCTCCACGCTCTTATGGCCTTGGACCTACACCCCAAGGACAACAACCTAAAGATGTTGGTACTTCATCCATGCATCCCAAGTCCACTTTCCATCATAGAGCCTATTGTATCCCTAAAACATATGTTGACATCCCTCCTCCATCATCTTACAAATGTCAAAAGCATGTGACCATACACCTTCCACCATCAAATTTGCCACCATTTCTTCCAACTCCTAATATCCCTCCATCTAATCTACCTCCACTTCTCCCAACACCTAATATCCCCATTATCCAATCCCCTTATCCCTCCATCCATAAATACCCTAACATTCATAATCAGGACCAACAAATGCACACAGTGTATAAACATGAAGCTTCCACTCATTCCACCAAACCCAAGGGATTCAAAAGCAATAATTCCAATGCCTCTACCTATAAAGTCAAAAATCCTAAGGGTTCTCATACCTTAGGACATCAATACAAAAAGTCAAAGCAAAATCCATCTAAAAAGTTATATAAGCCCATACCCCCAAAAGTAAAGGTCAAAACTAAAATGGTTTGGGTACCTAAGAAAAAAGAAATCAAGTCAAATGAGGCATTCACATCACAAAAATCCCAACCATCCACTTCCATCCCACATTCTCATTCCATTCAAAAGTCTCAAATTCCTAAAACCCACAAGCAAAATAAAAATCATAAAAATACTAAGTCTATGTGGGTGCCAAAAGCACTACACCCTCCACCTCCTAAGAAAACATCTTCATTGCTTCCTACACCCCATCCACATCAAAAGATTCAACGTTTATCACAATTTGTGCAACCATTGGTCATGGTTCCTTTCCGTTTCACACTAATTCCACATACCCTCATCTCCTCATCCTTCAACTACTATCCTACATATCTTCCCAATCCCCTCCCTATGGTCCATGCTTTTGCATAAACCTTTCATCCATCCTTTTTCATAAGTCCTATTCAATCCACATCATCATCCACTATCCCTATCATCTTCCCTACATAATCCATATCATAATCCACATCATAATCCATTATTGTCCTCCATAATCCACATCATAATTCATTATCTACCTACTCCATCTCACACTCATACGATTCCTTACCAACATCTATGAGCATAATGAGCACTTGACATGGTCCATGCAATGAAATCCATATCTAGTGGGACTACCACCTTTCATGGAACTAGACACTTGAGTCCCTCCTATCCATATTCCATTTCTTTAAAAAAAAAACAAAAAAAAAAAAAGTAAAAAAAAAGGTAAAGAGAAATCCTTTCGTCCAACGGTGAAAACCTAGTAAACAGGTACCCTGGATAAGTACTATGATGAAAACCTAGCAAATAGGCCTCATGTGTAGGTTGATCTTCTATGTCACTTACACTTGGGGGTACAATGTCTTATTTATCCAACCTATCATTTTCATGTCATATCATTTCCATCCTACCTACCATCTTTAGCCATCATATTGAGTCTATTCATACATACCTATCATATTGAGTCCATTCATCCACCCTTCTCCTTTTGATCTTCATGAAGACATAGGGGCAAAATGTTGAAACATGTTTTTTTGGGTATCTCTTGACATACCTCATCCTTCCAAACAAGCCTATCATTATCCTATTGTTATAAGCTTTGTCATGAAAAATCCTAAGTATTGTACCTAGAATGGGGCATATTATTCCTATGCGACATAGTCTTTGGAAATCACATCCTTTCTCTCCTATTATGCATACATCCATTCCATTCACTATGACCTATCCTTTATATCCATCCATCTATCATGCGCCTTTATCCCATCACCCACCCTTTCATCCATCAATCCCATCTATCTCCTTGCACCTAGACTTGGTTTTCCCCTTGTCATTGGTATCTAGCACAAAGGCTACTCAAATTTTCATCCTTTGACACATCAAAACATTTCAAAAATACAAAACAATTCAAACATTTCAAAAATACAAAAAAATCAAAACATTTCAAAAATACAAAAAAATCAAAACATTTCAAAAATACAAAAAAATTCAAAAATTTCAAAAGGCCAAAAAAGTCAAACATGTCAAAGTCCAAAAAATCAAAACATTCCAAAATCCAAAAAAAAAACATTCCAAAAATCCAAAAATAAAACATTTCAAAAATCCAAAAAAATCAAAATATCCTCAAAAATCCAAAAAAATAAAAAAGCCAACAAAATCCAAGCAATAAAATCAATCCATCTAATTACTTCTTCCAATTTCATCTACTCAATCCCTCACCTCATTCCAATCAAATCACTTCAACCTAAATCATTCCAATCACCTCAATTCTTCTATTTGATTCATCACATCCTATCATCTAATCAATCATCATATCATTACAAACTGTTTCTTCATATTATCTTCAATCAATCCAAGCAATAATCCAAATGCAAGTCAATCCTTAATCCATATCAATCAAGTCAATCAATCTTCTCAAGTTATCCAATCACATCCTTTGGTCTTGATCCTAATCTTGTCGTAAACCAAATCAACTAGTCAATCAATCAATTATCATCATCCTTGTGTTGCTCTAGGGACATGTCGCTCCCCACAATGACAACACTATCATCATCATCAATCAGTCAATCAATCAACAGTTTACAGCTTGACAGGGGCAATACCTTGTTTGTTTTTGTATCATTTGTGCATGCTTGCTTGCTTGCTTGTGTGTGTTATCATTTTATCTTGCATTTGTATCAAATCCATATCATTCCAGCTAATATTCATATATCGTGTGTGTTGGAATATCTTTTTGCATTATCCTTTGCATCTAAGGTCACATAATACCTTTTGTGCATTAGGACTTTAATGCTCTAAGTCTCTTTCCTCATACGTCTAGACAAGGTTGTATTACACTGGGGCACGAGACATATCGTCACCTTGGTCCTTATACCTTGGTGCATAATGTCTAGTGCTAAATCAAACATCATGGTTGCTCACTTTCATTGCAGCATAACGTATCATTCATCTCCTTCATCCACTTTCTATCTTGCATCATCCTGTTTATCATTTCATTTCATTTCGAGATCCTACCCGTGTTTGTTCAACCCGCCTATCCTCTCGAGGGGGCATCATCATTCCATTATCCTATCTTTCCTTCACCATCCATTTTCTTTTACTTGTATCTTAACTTCTTTGAAATGATGTTACTCAACACAAATCTAATCATCTCGAACATCATCTCAAAGAGGGGCAAAATGTAGACATCAAAAAATTGTCATCTTACGATACCTTGTCACAACATGGCATCATTTAGACACCTTGTATCATGTTTTTCCCTAGGTACCCATGTCATCATCTAATTAGTTAGATAAATCTTATTTATTTGACTAATTTCATTTATTCCCTTCCTATGCATAATCCATCCATTCCTCTAATGTTAATTAAATAATTTATATTATTTAATTAATTAAATCATTTATATCCCTTCCTCTAATGTTAATTAAATAATTTATATTATTTAATTAATTAAATCAGTTATATCCCTTCCTTTAATGTTAATTAAATAATTTATATTATTTAATTAATTAAATCATTTTCATCCATTCCTCTAATGTTAATTAAATAATTTATATTATTTAATTAATGAAATCATAAATTCAACGTTAATTAAATAAATCCAAAATTTGTTTAATTAATAAAATCTTAAAAATATCTTCTTGCTTTCTTTCCAAAATCTGAACTCATGTGCATCTAATTAATTTATTTAATTAGATAATTCATCAATTATCCTTCTCATCTTTTTCAGGATTTATTTCTTTTAAAAGAGAATCAAAATCTTTCTATTTTTTTTTACATCTTATCTTATCTTGTTTTAATTCCTTTAAAACAATAAATCAAAATCTTTCTATCTTTCGAAAATCTTATCTCATCTCGTTGTATTTCCTCTTTTGAAAAAAATCAAATCATTATCAATCTTATAAAATCTTATCTCTGTCCACATCGAAAATCTATAAATCAAACCTTTCACAGGCCATTTGCATCGAATCTTCAGACATCCTTATGCTGTCAAAATCATTCTTCGATCAAATCTTCTTCTAGCATCTTCACTCTGTCAAAATCATTCTTTAATCGCCATCTATCATCTTCATCAGGTTGTTATGCTGCAGAATTGAGCAACCAACATTCCTCCTTTACAATCAACCTTCGAAATCTTGCATCCTTGTGCAGGTGGAGAAGAGCCATGGAGATCAATCAACACTAGTTTGAAAATCGGTTTGCACGTTCTTTGTTTACTATTTTTATTTTCATTCTAGTTTGTACTTCATGGTGCTTGATAGGATTTAATTTGTTTATTGTCTTCAATGCATTTAAACTCTTTGGATTATTTACTTATCTACAAAATCAATAACTGTAGGGGAAGAGATGCTAATCGATTACAATTTGAATCACTTAGTTACAAACACAGTTACTGTGGGGGTGGTACGTACTATGTACCATTTTACCCAACCTCCAATTAATGACTCCAATACACCATTTTATTCTTATGTTTTTTTTCGTAAGTCTATTGGTTTCATTTCGGTAATATTTTTTTATATTTAATTTTTTTCATAGCGGGACATTGATCATACGGAGAAGGCTCCGGCCAAGAGCAGAGATCGCGATGTATTTTCAGGTGCTTCTACCCGACAGGTTTACCTCATTGGAATTGTACAAATTAAATACGAGCAAAATGTTTTATTATTATGTTGTTTTCATAAGTTTATTGGGTTAATTTTGATAATGTTTTTAATATTCTTATTGTAGTCGACTGATCGGGGAAAGGCACCATCAGTAGACGAGAGCATCCATAGGGAGGTGCAGTCAATATTATGTGATGATGACATCACTTATTCAACAAACCCTCTCGATATGATAAGAAAGACCCAAAAAAAATACAATGAAGAAATCCTTAAGTTGTTATTCATAGTGCCTCAAACAAATGAGATAAGAGAGAGGGTTAAACTATTGACTCAGAGATCACAAAACTTGCAAGTAAGTTGTTATGAAGTCTTAATTTATAACATAAGTTCATTCATGGTTTTATATTTTGTACTCTTTTATGTCATGAACTAAAATATGTGTTGTTTTTATAGGATTTTTTGCATCCTCATGATGCTCCTAGCCATGATTAGGGTATTGCAAGTGCTGCCCGAGGAGTAGGGGTTGGTACAAGTGTCCATCTTGATCTTCCTGCACATACATCACATCATCTGACCCCATCATCTGTGCCTATATTGTTGTCTGAAATGTCGACAACACATACCATGCAGGCATTCGTTAGTGCACCCTCTGGTAGCAAACACATGCCAGAACATAGGTCAAGACATGTACCTGGGGATTCAGAGGCCACTAGTACTGGTGATATTTTAGCAGCATTTTCTAGATCTTCCTGTATTACTAGTACGAGAACATTGTCGGTCACATTTATGGTGACCGAGGATTTCGTTCCCATAAAGATAGAGAAGGTCCCAGGTACTTTAAAATGTTTTAATTATTATTATATATAATCCAATTGAAAGTTACTTATTGATTGCTCTTTTTAGACTATTGATCACATAATCATTTTGCAGGAAATGATGTTTTTTATAAACATCTAAGTGATATTACATTGGAGCTCTTCAGGCCCACCATACATACACGGTGGAATGCCCAAAATCAAGATTTAAAAGATGAACTCATTAACTGTTTTGTTGTGTTCTTTGGTGATAAAAGATTCAACCGAACCAAGGTCCTTAAGAAAGCTGGTACCTATCTAAAGTATGTGAGGGACCAATATAGGTCACATTTAGAGAAGAACAAAAAGTATGAGCGTCCCCCCATGATTTCGAAGAGGGAGTGGAAGGACCTGGTGTTAGATGGAAAGGAGAAGGCTGAAAAGAAAAAAGGAAAGACACCACTGGGCCAAGGAAGGTATGTGATACTATCAACAATGTAATTATATACTAATTACTCTTTATTTTTACATAATCTAACATATTTCAAATTTTTAATAGGTTTTCTGACACATTGAAGGAAACAAAGGAAAGACTAGAAAAACACGGGGAACACAAACTTGGCTCTAGTGGTTATATGAAATTATCCGCATGAATTGTAAGTATCAATAAATGAAATATTGTATCCAATTAATAAATTGAAAACAATTTTGGTTTTATCACACCATAGAAGCAAAATTCATGATCTTATGCAAAAATGTAGGGCTCTGAATTCAACAGAGTTCCCATAGAAGAGGACCCTAAGATTGCCTTCTAGCAAGGCTATGGAGTCATGGCTGAACGCCTAAGAGTCTTGATTGGGAAAACACAATCTTCCACCATCTGACACGTAGGTAAATAAACTCAATAAAGTTTATTTAAAATTGAATACTTGTGCAATCTATTCAATATTAATTTCCACCATAAAGTAATTACATGCCTATTTGTTTTAAACATTCAAGCAATGATAATACTGCACATGACATTGGAATGCAACCTGGTGAGGGTGGAGCACAACCTGTAGATGAAGGTGATGGTGTGCATCCCGATACTTTAGAGAATATAGAGCATGATCAAAATGTTGAGCATGATCAGGCTAGAGAAGATCAGGAACATGTTGTGGCCCCATTAGGTAAAGATGACCACTCTAAAGTTCTTTTAAACATATTTAATTACAATTGGTGTATTAATTAATGTAACCTTTCGTGTTTCAACTTTAGAGCATGTAGACCGTGATCAACATGTTGAGCATGATCAGGCTAGAGAAGAACAAGAACATGATGTGGCACCATCACGTAAAGAGGACCACTCTCATGTTCTTTTAAACATATTTAATTTCAATTGATGTATTAATTAATGTAACCTTTTGTGTTTCAACTATAGATCAGGATTTAGAGGGTGTTTAGCATGTTGAGCATGAGTCTATAATAGAAGTTCAGGAACATGATGTGGACCCATCAAGTAAAGAGAACCACTCTAATGTTCTATTAATTAATGAAATACTTGTAACAATAATAATAAAACATATCAATTTAACATTTCTTTGTTATTGCAACAGACCCTCCCTTGCAGCGGCGTCCACATCGTGAGCAGATGACTAGGCGTACATTGAGATCACAAGCAGAGGGCAGAACAACTAAAGGGGGGACAAATGATTTAGAAAATGATACTCCACTTCAGATTTTTTTAGCTTTAAAAAAGAAACAAAAAAAAGTTGTAATCATATCATGACAACCATATTTTTGATAATATGTAAAACTGAAAGAATGAATATTATATGTTAATGAATGAATGTGAATATGTTAATTAATGAATGTTATATGTTAATGAATGAATGCTATATGTTATTAATGGATGAATGTTATATGTTAGTAATGGATGAATGAATGATTAATGTTATATGATTGGGTATGGGGAATTGAGAGTGATGTGAGGGGGGGGGGTGGGGGGAAATGAGCTTCCACCGTCACGTGGTTGGCCCTATTAAGTAGAGAATATTAAAATATTATTAAAACAAAGAGAAGATCAATAAGGTAATGCACTTTTCAATATAAGAAATGCATCATTTGAAGCATCAAACCAATATGCAAAGATGAAAGAAATTGCTAACTTTTCACTATGGTGGCAGAAAAATGATTTTTTATACCCTGAATCCATGCTCCGCATCATAATTTGAAGTTGTTTCCATTCCAATGATATGATTTTAGTTTTTTTGTATGGCTTTGTATGAATACCACATTGTGTTGTGTGTAGATTTGGTTTCAAAGCTCTGTTTCTTCTATTTTTAGTGGTGACATAACTCTAAAATTTGACTTTTGTGCATAACAGGTTAGTGGAAAAATTGATAGCTTTGAAGGGTTTAGAGGCTCGATTGAGATAGATACACGGATATTTGGATCTTGTTGTTGATGGGAGGCTTCCACTTAACCATGAAATTTTGTACCATCTGCAGGTATGAAAAAGTTTCTCTACTTACATTCATTCTTGTTCATAAATGTTGTAAATGATATTAATGATTCAAACTTAAGATTTGTTTCATTTTTATAATGATCAAAATGTTATCCTTTGCTATACATTCAAGCATTCTCTTGCCCCCTACCCTTTTCTCTCTCCCGCCTCCTTTTAAGAAATTTCTTTGTCATAAAAGATTCACATTTCTGTCTCATTTACACAAAGTTATTTGAAGTGCTAGGAGTGAATAAAGATATGTAAAAGATGATGGATTATGTCTAAACAACAACTTTCCATCTTATAGCTAATTAAATCCTTAATATTTGAATATTTTAGAGCTCGAATAATGCTTGTATATGCATGTGTAGCAATAAGGGAGCCTATGTGAAGATTGAAATTTAAAACATCACTTTGGTATTTTTCCTTAGGCAGTGAAATGATATTTTGAGTAATACAAACCTAAACACACATTGATATTTTTTGGCATTGCATTGAGGAAATTTTTTTCTCTTATACCTACCCTCGGCTAGACATGGAGGTATATAATATTGGTTTCTGGGTTTTTTTTGTAAGTAGTCAATTTCACAAAGGAAGACTAAAATCTTCTTAATGTCCTATCAGGTGTGAAATCATATGAATCACTTGCTGAAGGCACCATTTTGTATTCATCCAAAAACTGGTTTGTTCTTCTTCTTTTTATGTTTCTTGCATTTTTGTTTTTTAGGCTCTAGAGATGTAGTTCGGCTCTTTCCTTTGCACTTTTCATCTATTTTGATGATTATAGTAGATTGTCCTCATAATTTTTCATGTAGATCTATTTGTAACCTTATTTTCTACCAATCAATTTGCAAACCAATCACATATTAAGGACAATTTCACTAACTTGTAGTCATCCATTACTTCATATGTTGCAAGTTGTGTCTGTGTGCCAATAAATCCTAATGATTGCGAGAACTTTAATCCTACAAGTGTACCCAATCTTTCTCAAGTAAAAGTCTTACCTTATTTTATAGTACTTTAAATGGTTAATTGAAGGTGCTTCTTTAGATCTGAGATAGTTGAACCCTGGATTAAAATGGTATTAGATGGCAGTATAATGATAAAACTGAGGTCCATTGAACACAAATTATGAACATAATTTACTGGACTATGAATAGTGTTACAATTATAATTATTTCTCCTTTACCTACCTTTGCATTAATGAAAAAGATAGCAGATATTGGAAGTTCATTACATGTCTCATGTATGTGTTAGTATTTTAATTTTGTTTAAGTTGTTCAAGAGCTTGATTAGGTCAAGAATATGTTCTACAAGCTTTGTTCTCTTGACACTGCTCAACATTTTCCCTACACATTTTCTCTTCAATCCAGAAGTTTCTTAACTCCTTCCCTTGTTAGCCCTTGGTTGTTCTCAAGTGTAATTCTTTTTCTATGCATCTTGCAGTTTGTATGTATGATCAATCATCTCTTATGAAGCATGGATAACCTTTCATGGAATTGGTGTTGTGATTAGGCAATTTCCATTGTGAGAATAATCATTTAATTTGTATGGAAGTAAGTCTTTTTCATATTATTTGACTTGGTATTATAAACTTGTCTTTGCAGGATTCTCTAGGGGGAACAACTGTGATGATAGGTAGAGTTGTACAACACCATAAATCATTTGGCATTATCAATATATTTCTTATAGAATACTCTGTGCAAGTAAAGTGGAATGTGCAATGACAATTGGTCTTGAATTCAAATCTGAATATAAGTAAATTATACACAAGAAGATGGTATCTATTCTATGATTTAAAGAACCCCAAAATAAGAAAATTAATAGGTTCCATCTAGTTACTTGATCTTAGACACTTGTTTAATCAGCGGGACCCTCAGAATGTCTTAGTGATAACCAACAGTGTTCAAAACTCTTGAAGAGGTCAGATCAGTGTGACATTGGATCTGTCTTGCCGATGAAATTCATCGACAAGACATGGACTATCGAAGTGAGTTTTCTATCCTATGCCGATGATTGATCTCTCACCGATGGGTTGGATTTAGAGGTCATTGCCAAGAGTCTCCTCAATGACATGGTGTAGATCTATTTAAAACTCTTGGAGAGGCCAGATCAGTGTGACATTGGATCTGTCTTGCCGACGGAAGTCATCGGCAAGACATGGACTATCAGAGTGAGTTTTCTATGCATTGCTGATGATTGATCTCTCACTGATGGGTTGGCTTTGGTGGTCATGGCCAAGAGTATTCACGATGACATGGTGTAGGTCTATTTAAAAATCCTGAAGAGGTCAGATCGGTGTGACATTGGATTTGTCTTGCCGACAAAAGTCATCGGCAAGACATGGACTATCAGAGTGAGTTTTCTATTGTGTGCCGATGATTGATCTCTCATCGATGGGTTGGCTTCAGTGGTCATTGCCAAGAGTCTCTGCAATGGTACATTTCAACGAATATTTTTTAAAAAAAATTGCATTGTTTCGTCGCAATTTTGACGAAGGCAACCAACGAATCACCGAAAAGGTCCGACGAAGTTGCTATAGTTGCAACGAAGGCTTTGTCATAACTCCTTTCCCATTTCGTCGAAATGGCAATGAAATTTTGGTGTTGTTTTGACGCTTCGGAAGAGCCATTGCAATTGCATTTTGGTTGTAATTCATTGGTGGATACATGAAGTTTTCGTCAATATTCTGACAAACATCTGAGTCATTTTATGATGCTGATGATCGGCGAATCTGCATCGTTATTTTGACATTTAATTCATCGTCGTAATTTTGACGAAAAAATGGCAACAAATTTTTTTTGTGAATTTTTCGATTGTCCGACAAATGTTTGTCGAATGACCGACAAATGTTTGTCAGAAAATGGAGTCAAATTTAGTAGTGCATCCATATTGAATCATGTCAAAGTAGGGTTTCAAGATGTATGCGATAATGTTCTTGGAAGATAATTAAACAAATTGAATTTAGAGGGTTGATCATCAGTAATAAGATACAAAATATTTTTAAATCCAAGTATACCATTGTGTTGCACACTATTCAAATAGTTTTGGGAGATTTTTTTCTTAGTACGAAAAATAGAGATCAAGTAAATTTTTTTATTTTATCAATGTTTTTGACAATCATGTTGATCTTGGACTTGAAGGAGGAGAAGGAAATCATCATGGTTGTCATGGAGGCTCTATTTTTCTTGAAATATTTGGTTGGTATATTGGAGATTCTCAATAGGGAAGTGGTGGGTCTTGGTTTCCCAATCAAAATCATATTTAGCATATCATGGCTCATCCACATAATGGACCTTGGGCTCCCTTTGTTGTGGAGACAGTTATTCACAATGCAAGGGATATGAGGAAGAAAGATACTCGGGGTCTCAACTTTCTAAAAGTGGTGATTGGAACCTCAAAGGAGACAATGGTTGATTGGTCCTTTGCCTTTGTCCAAGATGAAATAGTGAAGATGGATATGATTTCTGGGTCGAGTGGTTCTACAACTATTTGATTGGATGATGCAATATTTGGTTATCAATTTTCATATTTTTCTCAATTTATTGAATGTATAGGGTATACTTTAAACAATGTAATAACAATATGAATTTAGTCTATATCAATCTCCCTTAATGGGAATTTTGTATGTGGCCCTCCTCTAAAGAAACCTATTCATAAAATTTGATGCAATTTGTTTAATGGAACATGACTGGACATAGGAAGAATTTAATTACCAAAAAAAAAAAGTTTAGAAAACCTATAATCAGGGTAAAATTATCAAGGTTAGGTAGAAAAGCATGTAAATCAAACCCTAATAAACAATGAAGTACAAATAAGCATAAAGACATAAACATAAAGCAATATCACCATAAAGTCTTCATGCCACCATTGATTCACCTCCATTACACTTCTCCATCTTGCTTGATATGAATAATTTCCCTTAGATTTTGAGCATGCAAATAGGCGTAATGACAATGACATAGCAAAATATTGAAGATTCTAATTGATTGGAATTTACTTGACTTGATAGTATGTAGATAGACTAGATAACATGCAGAAAAATTCACTAGATAGCAAGAGGTAACTTGACAATGAAAAAATGGATGTCTTTTATAGAATGTCAATTTTTTCATGAAGGGATAAGATTGAAAGGTTAATTTGACCTAAAGATCAATGGCCAAGAGTGAAAGTTGTATGGAATAGGGTTAGGGAAGAATTAGGGAAAATGATAAGGATGAAAGGTTGAGATGGAATTATGAGATAATTCAATCAATGGCTAGAATTAAATGAGATGTGAAGAGATAAGAATGGCATAGATAAAGAGGTTGTTGGAGAAATTTAAATGAATAATTAAATAATAAAAGTATTATTTAATTATAGAAGACATGTGACAGGTTTGACTTTTGGATTAAATAATAATTTAATTCGAAAATGAGAGATAAGGAGAAGTTAGTAAGAAATTAAATAAATTAAAATTTATTTAATTTAATGACAAAAAAGGATAATGAATAATTAAATAATTTAAAAATTATTTAACTATAGTAGAATGTGACAATAATTAAATAAATGAAATTTATTTAATTATAGAGGAAAGGATACATTAGAGACACAATTAAACCAGGAGGAAAGAAGTAGAGAAATTAATTAAATAAATAATTATGAATTATTTAATTAATAGACAGAAAGTGACATTATACGAAAGGGGACAAGGCAAGGAAAATGAAGTTTATAGGCCTAGGACAATTTTTAGTGTCTACATTTTTCCCCTCCTTGATACAATGCAATCTATCACATTATGTCAAAGAAAATTAGTCAAAACATGCCCCAACGTAGACAGGGTAGATCTATGCCCCTTAGAATTTTTTTGCAAATTTTCCAAAAATTTCAAAAAAATTGAAAATTGTTCTGAAAAGTCAAATTGATAGCCAAGAATTCCATGGTGACAAAAGAATTAAGTTTCAGGACCTTCGGGGTAGCCAAAATAAGGTTTTAGACCTCTCACAAAGTGTAGCCAACACAAACCCTAGTCAAAACCCTAATTTTGAGGAGGTATAAATGGAAAATTGAAGAGTCAAATGGCTCATTTGTACATTTTGACTTTGAAAACTTAGGAGCTCTGAGAGAAGAAGTTATGAAGATGTCACCTATTCCACACATTGAGCATCAAGGATACCATGTTCGAACCTTCACGACTGGATGGCACAGGAGAGCTAGTAAGTTCCTTTTAGCCCACTTTGTCAATTTTTAGTTTCATGCATTTCTAGGTCCTAGAAAAACTTGACAGGAAATTGCGTCGTTTTTGGTTCACTGCAAATGTGATAGAAAATGACGTAATTGCCTATGCTTCGACGCAAGTGATTAGATCATGTCTAGGTTAGGTTTATGTTTTCAAGAGGTTCAATGCAACTGCTAGAGATTGGCACATTTGTGGTATGAAATTATACAACTACTAATGTGCGACGCAATAGACTAGGTAAATGACACAAATGATTTTATAGACCGTAATTGATTGGGGATTTGACGTAATTGATTCCCTATGACACAAATGTCAAAACATGCAACACAATTTTTTTGAGACAACACATATGAAGATTGTGCGACACAATTGAGATTTTGTGACGCAATTGCTTAATTGTGTAATGCAATTGACTGTTAGGAAGTTTTCCCCAAATTAAGATGAAATTTATTTTACATCTTAAGTCTAATAGATTTGACTAGGATTTTTGATTGACGTGATGCTTGTACTCGTGCTGATAGGTTGCACTTGACCCTATTTATACATGGGAGTCTCGACTTGCAACTTACCAGCTATGGGATCAATTGATGAGCGCTGAGAAGCACTGACTATGGAATCTTGGTTTGTATTGATTCATGTGAATTTCATGCTTGTTGTTAGGGAAAATAGGGGTATGTTGACTACACTTGTAGAGAGATGGAATTCAGAGGCATGCTCTTTCCATCTCCTAACAAGAGAGGTGACCATGACCTTCGAGGATGTCTATCAGATACTACGACTTCCTATTCGAGGGGAGTGAGTTAGATATGACCTAGGGCATGGATATCAGGAACTCCTAAACTATCACATATATGAAGATGTCAAGGATATGGGCATAGATCAGTATGAGATCAAATGGAAGACTCTGGTGGAGACGTATGAGAGGTTTGACTGCATCATGTGCACACTAATTGTCGGGGTCATTATTCCAAACCACCAAGGACGTAGGTTCCCAATTGGATGGGGTGAGATGCTAGTAGAGATGGTGGCCAAAGAAACAATTTATGCATGGGGGCCTTGCTTATTAGCAATGCTCTATTTTTAGTTGCATGATATAGCCTACCACGATGGATAGTCTATGAGTTGTGGGGTGAGACTCCAAATGATATGTACCTGGGAGCACATCATCGTGTTTCATCCTCCTTTCGATTGATAGATGGGAGTGAACACACCATAGGTGTACATGTATCATGTGGCTATGACTCAGACGCATGTTAGAGATACATGGAACTACATGCATGGTATAGATACCATGGCCAGTTTTGTATGGAGACCTTACAAAGATAGTGCCTAGTGACCTAAAGAGGATCAAAACCTACCCTGGTGCATACAATAGAGATATCTGATTGGAAGGATAGTCGAACAACAACACATCATTGAGATATATCTATCGGATCGGGTGTTGAGACAGTTTGGAGAGATTTAGGATCTTCTGAGAGGCACATCAAAGTTTACTAGATCTTCCCAGGAGGTGACACTATGCGGACTAGTTATACTAGTGACCACAACAAAGTAGGGGATTGATGGACTATAGGTAGTGCAATGGGTATGGAGGGGAGGTCCAATAAATGTCAATACCACAACTGAGTATGATGCATGGTGGGAAACATATAGGCTAGTGCCCTAGACATATCCAAATCATCTAGTTTTAGTAGCGCGGAAAGGTCAGGGTCCACAAGGCTGGAGGGGTGGAGGACGGGGAGGTAGAGGATAAGGAGATGGAGGATAGGGAAATGGATGATGAGGAGATGATAGAGGAGATGGTATGGGCAAAGGTAGGGTAGGGAAACATAGGAGACAAAGGGCACCACTTTCTACCATCAAAGAGGAGAGGCAGGAGGAGAGACATGAGGAGGAGAGGGTGGTTGAGGAGGCTTGATAGGTGGATGCATCACCTGAGGTGGGGTAACATGATGTGGCAGTGGAGGTAGTTGCAATGGAGGTAGAGCAGTTGGAGGAGGACAAATCAAAGGATGAGGATATGGGGGAGGCCAAGCAGATCCTTCGAGAGAGGATCATCATCGAAGAGGACATGGAGGTCAAATTGGAGGTTCCCATCAGGGGTGGAGACAGATTGGTGGAGCAGATATTAGCAGAGATGTAGGGATGGATCCAGGCCTTAGAGGCTGAGGTGAGGAAATAATAGGCATAGAGAGATGGATTGAGGATAGAGAGAGACTCAGGAGTGATTCAGGCATAGGAGATAGAGTAGAGGATCACTGACTTTACAATTGCATGTACTAGATCTACAGTAGATACTACACAGGAACTTCTTAGGGTAGGAAAATGCAAGGAGTACTATAGGGACCTTTATGAGGCTGAGGTTCCACCCCAGCATAGAGTTCCTAATGCATTAGTGGCCTTGAGTAGTGGGAGATCACATAGCAGATGATCCCATAGTAGGTCACATAACAGGGTAGAGAGTAGCAAGGGAGTGTCAGGGCCATATGAGAGACCACCTTCAGAGCGTAGGCACTAGGGGAACCACAACGATCACCTTTTGGGGAGCATGGAAGCTCAGGCTAGGGCATATTTTGATATTGTATCTAGATACATGCATTTTTTACCATCGATCCTATGAACTCCATTTTGAGAGATATATATGATATATGATTTTTTTGGTGATTATATGATGTGTAGTCCATTGTTATGCATGTATTATGTCATGAATGACATATTTTTTTTCTTATGAAATCTATATGATGATGCAATGGTTCTATATGTTGATGCCTTATATGTGATTTCTAGATGTATGCCTTTATTTTTATTATGTTATTTATGCCATGTGATGCTTATGATGGATGATGAGTATGCAATATCACTTTATGTTGTGTTTATATGATGCAAATACAATATGATTGATGGTCATGGATTATGATTATAAATGTAGATGCAACATGTATGCAACATGTTATGCAAATTGTTATGTTATGCAA
Organism: Sequoia sempervirens; assembly: GCA_007258455.2. Taxonomy (NCBI): domain Eukaryota; kingdom Viridiplantae; phylum Streptophyta; class Pinopsida; order Cupressales; family Cupressaceae; genus Sequoia; species Sequoia sempervirens. The sequence continues at coordinate 1,068,447,601 of VDFB02281492.1, read as the reverse complement.
AATGATATGATATGATAATGGATGTTTATATTGATGCGTATATGCCTATATGCCATGGACATTTTTGCATTTTTTGATGCAGTATGTATGGTAATATCTATATGATGATTCTAACATGAATATAAATGCAAGATATTTATTTTTGTGTCACAGGATGCTGTCAAAATGTAGATGGAAGAAATGTTAGCGCGAAAGACATGGATGTTAGTATGGAGAAAGGACTTCAATATTTTTCCAAATAAATAATAGGCCTTGCATTTAATCATCATTGGGAAGTAAAAAATATGAAAAATGGATCAAAAACACCATGGTATGACATAGACCAAGGTGTGCAAGGTCATCCACTTGTAAGAAACAGATAATCATAGACAAGGAATGTCTTGACTCATACCAAAGGTGAAGTTCCCCTTGTCCTTTTTCCAAGACAGACCACAAAAAATAGTCAAGGAAAAGAGTCATGAGACATCATCACTTCTTTAAATCCTTTGTGGTACATCCTCATGATAGCTAGTAACATGACCAAAGACAAATAAAAAAGATAAGAAAAATAAGACAACAATCATTTAGATCATTTTCCAAGTGTTTTCCAGCATGTATTTTGACCAAGTGACAAGTTGATTGTTTGACTATGCTTGTCTTCACGAAAGACACATCCTGATAAGGAAAATGATAGAGTTTTGACAAATGACCAAAGTCTAGTAGCAGAAAGGACACATCCTACATAAGACCTAGATTTTATTGATTGAACATCTAATGTTGGTTGACGATTGACTGAGTTGACCTGAATATTTGGTTGAATAGCTTGTCTATTAATTCATGACTTGTTGTGTGATGTTTTGAGCGACTGTTGTGTGTCTGAATGTATGACTTATTTGGACCTAAAGAACCTGTTAGCTCTCAAAAACGCAGGTAAAGGATACCTCAAGAGGCTGCAAATCTCTTGATACGTTTTAGGGTAACATACAAGGTTTTAGTGGCTTAAACCTTCTACTCTTCAAGTGTTGCTAAACCTAGGTGGGTGTACCTATATGAATTATCCAGACTTGACCTTTTATCTTCTCTCTTAAAGTGATTTTTCCATGATGGCAGATGAAAAATGGACAAATAAAATTGAATTTCGTATAAATTGTATAGCAATATTCAATTCTAAATCCTAATATGCTCAGTTAACAGATGTAAAAAAGAATTGAATAAAATTGAATGATAAAACATAGAGACCAGTGCCTTATTGGATATGTGGAGTCAAGAGAAATCTGAAACAAATACTTCGTTCTGGCAGACATTCAAGTTGTTTAGCATTTGATTTAGTTTATAACTTGTATAAACATGCAAGGTTATGATTATCGAGTTCTTCTTACTGATCCAATTGACATTTTCTAATTACTATGATCAATTTGAAGGATTTAATCTTTACTGGAAAGAACCAATCAATTGACCATACAGATGCAACAAATGTGCACCGACAAACTGGATATAATCTTGTTACACCAATTTAAATAACCAGAAAACACCATACTGGAGACAACTTCAATAATACTTCAACGAACACCATAAACAACTGATACCAGAAACAACTGCACCATATTATTAGATTTCAATTGATATCTCCATGATTTGAAACATGCAACATAGTCTCATATTGGCAAAACATTGTATTAAAATGTATATTTTCTATCCTCTATCCTATTCTCCTTATCGCCCCTCCCTATCTTTACAATTGAGAATGAAAATTTATACATTGGCCACCGAAGAGACACAACGCTTCGCATTCACAAGTCAACAACCAACTATTCGAATTCGGGCTTCTATTAATCATCTCTGAAATAGTCGCAAGGACACTTCTGTAAGTATGCCGAAGGCAATTATATCACTGTCAGTCATCCCTTTGGTCATCTGAGTTTCGTCGTGACCCATTAGAGTCGGTGAGATATCTCACAGATTACAAAATGTGTTATCGAAATGTATTTCCTTAATGTATTTACTAGTCGTTGAGACACGAGCATTTTTCTCACCGAGATATGCCTCTTCGCTTCATCCGCTTCGCTATAACTTTCTGATATCGGGGAGACCTCTTGTAGATTTCATTATGTTTCATCAAAAGTCTTCATCCATCCTTGCGTGTCACTGAGACAAATAAATTTTCATGCCGACAAAGTCCCCTTTGTGTTCCATCGGCGAGACCGGAGGTCACTCGCCGAGACTTTATTCCGAAGCGCATGAGTCTTACCAAGATATATATATCTTTATGTTGTTGATTGGTAAGACAAATCAAACTCACCATGACCTCATCCCGAAGTCACATTAATCTCACTGATATGTTCCTTTCATCTTATGCATCACTATGACATTCTGATGTCGGGGAGACCTCTCAGAGATTATATTGTGTCATACTGAAACACCCTGAACCCACACTTTCATTTCGCTGAGACAATACCAACCTCTTGCTGAAAGCCATTCATTAAACTTTGTCGGCAAGACCTGACGGGTTCGCTAAGATTCTACTCCAAAGTTCATGAGTCTTACCGAGATGTACTTCATTATTGGTAGTCAGCAAGACAAGGGAAGTTCGCTAAGATATTACAACGAAGAAAAACCTCTCACCGAAGAGCACCTTTTGCTGATACGAATGCATCCACTACTGGTCGGTGAGACATGATGTAGTCGGTGAAACACTACACCGAAAGCAACTTGCTTGGCCGAAATGAACATTTGTGCACAAGTCGGTAAGACAAGAAAGACTCGCTATGACATTACCCCAAAGACGATTAACTTCGCCGATGGTATAACTCCTGATGATTAGAATCATCCACTGTCGCCGAAACCATGAAGAAGTCCTGCCGAATGGTGCCTGTAAGAAAAATTTGATCGCTGTGATATCAAAACCGTCTTGCCGATAGGCAACATAGACAATCTACAAGCAGAAAAAACATTATGGGTCGGGGAAACTTTGACAATCTCATGCCGATATGGATGACAAAGTGAAAAACTCAGACCTAGATGTATTTTATGGGGAAAATATGGGCAAAACATGAGAAAAATATCATGAAGAGAGGAAAATGTGCTCATAGTAGGACTCACTTGAAAATGCATGGGTATGTGAAAATATTAGAATTTTACAGTTCCAACAATGGCTCCGTCTGGGGATGAATGATTATGAGATCATTGCAAGGATCCAGATCTTTGGGTGAGAAAACCAGAGACAAAATGATGAATCAGTGAGCAGAATGGAAAGGGACATGTAGCATGAAGGAATGAAAGGAAAGTGAATGCAAAATGGAGATGGAAATGAACAAGACCCTAAACTATTGTACATGGAAAAATTATTTTGAAAGAAGGAAAATCACGATTGTCCATGTACTGGCAATTCCTGCTCCTTTATTTCCTAGACTACTGTGCATGGAAGAAAATTTTAAAGAGGATCATCAAGAGTTGTCCATGCAATGGCAACCCTTAATCCTCTATGTTACTCAAGAGAAAAAATGTTTCAGAAATTTCCCATGCATGGGCAACTCCTTCTCTTCACCAGCCATATTCTGTAGATAATATGAGTCTTCACCCTTCTTTCCAATAACCACAAAAGGTCCCAGCCACAAGGCTTCAAACTTCCCATGCTTGCCCTTCTCCTGGCACCTTGCGTTCCACATCAATACCAAATCACTTTCTCCAAATTTTCTATCCTTCGCCTTTTTATCAAATAGATACTTCATCTGTGTTTGTAGTTTCATGTTTTGGTTTTGGGCAACTCTCCTTATCTCATCAAGTTCAGCCAGTTGCTTCATTCTCTCTTCCATAGGTTCTAGAATATCCAAATCTTCCTAAAGGAAAAACTTGTATACTGGTAACAAATTCTGCAAAGGCATCCTGGCTTGTGTACCATACACCAATTCAAATGGAGATTTTCCAATTTCCTTTTTTACTATAATCCTATCGGCCCAAATTGCCAGTTTTAATTTTGAATCCCAAGCTTTCTTATTCTAACCTAACATCCTCATAATCTTCAGAAGACTCTTATTGCTAGATTCTGCTTGACCATTAGCTTGTGGATGATAAGGAGCTACATAAGAAATAGTAATACCATATGTACTACCAAAATTTCTGAATTCATCTGACCTGAAACACATCCCATTGTCAGTGATCAATCTTATTGGTGTACCAAATCTAGAAATGATGTTGTCCATTAGAAAATCTATCACAACTCTACTTGTAGCCTATTTAGTTGGGATTGCTCCAACCCATTTGGTAAAATAATCAGTGGCCACCAGTATCCATCTATGTCCACCACTTGATTTTTCTTGTATCTCTCCAATGAAATCAATTCCCCATTGCTGAAAAGGGGCATCATCCTGCAAGGGTCAAAGTGGAAAAGCTCCCCGATACTTTAGTTTTCCAGAGAATTTCTAGCAGGCTTCACATTTCCTTACATATGTAAAAGAGTCATTAAAAACCTTTGGCCAATAATATCCTGCCCTGAGAATTTTATGCGTAGTTGTCTTTGCTGAGTAATGTTCTCCACAAACTCCTTCATGCATTTCACTTAAGACATGCCTGGCCTGAGACTCATCCAAGCATAACAATAGTATACCATCCATGTTTTTCCAAAATAGATCTCCATTCATGAAAACATACTTAGATGCCTGCAGCTTCAAAGTTCTTTTCTGGCTGTCACTCAATCCCTCTGGACACTTCATGTATTTAAGGTAATGCATGATATCCGTATACCATGGAGTATGCTCAATGCTCGCAATTGCAGTCTCTTCTTCGACATTGCAAATTTGGTTTGCTTCAATATTTGCTTCTACCATTAATCTAGCCAAGCCTTGACCTCTCACCAGCTTAGTAATCTGTATCTCCATGTCAAACTCTTGGATTTTGTTAATCCATCTGCATATTTTTCTTGTTACTTCAGATTGTGTTAGAATATCCTTGACAGCTGCATGAGGGACGTAAGCAACCACCTTTGCTCCAACCAGATATGGCCTGAAATCCTTTACAGCTTTCAGTAGTGCAAATGCCTATTTTTCCATTATATCATACTTTAATTCATACCCTTGTAACAACTTACTGAAGAAAGACACAGGCTGCTCATGACCTTCTTCATTCTTCTGTAACATAACAGCAACAATGGTGTGCATAGAAGCAAATGAAAATATCTGAAAAGGCTTTGCAAAGTCTGGAGATTTAAGGACAGGAGCCTCCTTGATGGTCCTTTTGATAGATATAAAAGCTTCCAAGGCCTCTGCAGTCCATTCTATTTTCTGTACTCTCTTCAATATTTTTGATATGGGTTTAATAATCTCAGCAAAGTTAGAAACAAATCTCCTGACAAAATTAATCTGTCAAAAGAATGACTGTATAGCCTTGACAGTTTTGGGAACAAGAATTTTGTCAATAGCTTCAACCCTCTCAGGATCTATCCTAATTCCCTCTTTTGCAACAATATGCCCTAAGAGCTTACCTTCTGTGACTACAAAATGACACTTCTTTGGATTTAAGCTAATACCATATTCTAGGGCTTTAATAAATACCTTCTCCAGATGTTGTACATGATCTTCAACCTTCTTTGAGTAAGCAGTGAGGTCATCCTGATACACCACCATCATAACATTGATCAAATCTACAAATGCCACATCCATAGCTCTCTGGAAGGTTTCCCTGCATTAGTGAGACCAAATGGCATTCTTATGTATACATATGTTCCCCAAGGAGTTGTAAATGCTGTCTTATATTGCTCAGATTCTTTGACCATAACCTAGTTATACCCTGGAAATGCATCCATCATAAACAACAGTTCGCACCCTGTTACCTTATGCAGTATAGCCTCCATATTGGGTAGAGGGTAATTATCTTTGAGGGATGCCATATTTAGATTTTTGAAATCTACACAGAGCCTGATATCTCCATTTTTCTTTCTCACAGGGACCAAGTTTGAGACCCACGTTGAATGCCTAATTGGTTTAATGATTCCCCCATCTCCGAGCTTTGACAATTCTTCCTACATTTTAGGTTCCAATGTTGGATTTATGGGTCTTTGCTTTTGTCTGAATGGCTTAGCATCTAGCTTCAATGGTATTTCATGCTGAAACAAATCTTCCCTGTATGCTTTTAGATCTTCATAAGACCAAGCAAACACATGTTTATATTTTCTCAGCAACTCTATCAACATCCTTCTACTTGTAGGGTTTATCTTCTTCCCTATGTACACCTTTCTAGGTGTCATCTTAGTCCCCAAGTTAATCTCTTCAATATCCTCCCTATTTACTGGTGCTTGCTTTATGAGGGATCAATCATTTCTATCATACACCCTCTCCAATGCCACTAAGCCCTTAGGAAGCCTATTTTTTTTCAGCTGTAAGATTTCCTTTCCAAATATTGTTTGCTTCCCATCCACTTCTTCAACAAAGGAATTGAAATCAATTTCCTGTGCTTCATACTGATCTATGCAGTGGAGGAACTTCAAAAGGTCAATATCATCATTGAAGAACTGCCAACTATAGATGTTATCAGGAACAGAAAGCCTTGTCTTGAACTCAATTTGTGATACTCTAGTGAGTGTAATGTCATCTCTTTTCAGCACCACATTTGCTAAAAAATCTGCCATTATATTTTTTGACCTATCAATCCACTCAATTGAGAAGGCATCAAACAATTCAATTGTGTCTCATACAACGTTCCTGTATTGTTTTAGTCTCTTGTTTTTTGCTGCATACTTGGACTTAATTTGTGAAACAACCAACTCAAAATCCCCTAGAACAGTCAACAACTTGATTTTGTGTTTCACAACTATATTCAAACCTGTTAACAAAGCTTCATACTCCGCAACATTGTTTCTACATTCAAATGCTAACAAAAATAAATACTTAAATGTAACACCCTCAGGTGAAACGAATACTATCCCTACTCCATTACCTTCTTGACTGCAAGCTCCATCAAAGTACATCTTCCACACACTGTTGCAGTTTTGTGCATCATGCTTCTTAATTGGATTACTATTGATCAACTCTAGTTGGGCTAGTTCTATATTAAAACTCCCAAGATCAACATCACAAAAACAATTGATCTAATTTTGTGGTACATAGTCAACAAGCTGATTCATCCTCGGCTCCCTGTACAATTTCACCTCTTGGCCATTTACCGGAATTGTTGCATAAGATAGGTCAAACTGGACATTTCCACCAATAGCTATCGTCCACTGTCTTGACAAAAGCATACTGAACTAAGGAGGGATGTCTATTACTGTTATATCAATATTGTAAGCCACTTGAGGATAAGTAGCTAGCTTGACTTCAACATCTTTCATTATACCCACCACAGGAATAGGTTAGTTATCCATTGCATAGCATTTCCCTTCATATGTATCCACCCACATGCCTAGTTGTTTCATCACACCTACTGGCATAATATTCATGGTAGCACCAGAATTTATCATGCAATTCCTCAACAATTTGTTATTTATGAGTAATGTAGTGAAAAAAGGATCAACTTGTGGAGGACTTGTCAATACATTATTCAAGCAAATTTCTGGGATATTTACATTCTCTTGCTTATTTTTAGTGGCCATCTTACTTTCAAAATTTATAGGTTTTTCACTTTCATTTGTTATCAATTGAACAACACTATCTTTGTATTCCTTAATCTTCATCATCTCAAGTAGTGGAATACACATTTTTACCTGAGATAAGGCCTGAGTGAAATCAAAAGATGGACCTTCCACTTTAACCACTTTCTTTTGTTCTGATGTTTCTCCTTTGTTCTCCTCCTCTCTTTTACTTGGCTGATCAGGATTTTGAATTTATTTGTTCAATTCTTTTACTTCCTCCTTTTGGACAGACTTTTGTTTGCTTTCATTATGTTGTTTATTTTCAACCCTTTTCACAGTTCCTTGTGTCACCTTTTTCTCTTTCATAAAGATTCCCCTAGGGACACCTTCCCTCTAATTTACTGTCCTATTTCTCAACTAGTACTTACTCTTTTCTTCTTCAACTGCAACAATAGTTAATCTCTCTCTTTCCTCTTCAGTGAGTTTCCTCATACTTCCCTGAGTAGGCACCTCATTAGAACGTGGTTCTGCATAATCATCCTCAGAGTAAAAAAGGATCTACTGCTTAGCCATGTGGACATTGTATTTCTGATTTGAAACATCATACTCGTAACCTTCCTCCTTTGAAGATGAGTACCTCTCTTTCATATGGTAAAAAGTGTTCGAAGTCAAATACACTTTGTGATCTTCCTCATTGTTTCCCATCAACATTCCTTCCTCTTGCATTCTTTGGGCTACAACACAATAATATGGGGAATGTGGCTTACCACAGACTTCACAGCAATAATTGTTATCAACCATATAGGCTCCCTTCTTCCTCAATGGATCAGGAGTTTCTTTGCTTCCAAGCCTATCTGTTATAGGTTTTCCATCCTTCCAGTTTGTGTTATAGGGCATGCCATGTAACCTCGGCCTCAGCCTTTCATTCCTGTATGTGTTCTCCTATTTGTATTGATAATTATTGGTTTGTTGGGGAGCCCTATGATTTTATCTTTTATCAATTATCCCAGTAGCCCTCCTATTGTTTTCAATTGTTAAAGTTGTCTTCTGAGCTTTAGCTAAGTCTCTTGGAACCTATTTCTTAGTTCATATCCTATTTTAGGATCAAACACATTCAAATATACACTCAATGCCACAAAGTCTAGCAATTTTGATCCAGGAGGTATTTTATTCTGCAGTTTATTGAATCTTTGGTTGAAATCATAAATTGAATCATTCTGATTTTTCTGAATTCGCATCAACTCATGAAGAGCAGCATTAGGTGCACTCTGATTCCCATATTGCTTGAGGAATCGGTCCTGAAATATTTGGAGAGAATAAATAGAGGTTGTTGTAAGGTTGTTGAACCAATCCCTAGCTTCTTCAATAAGCGACATCATGAATAGTCTCATATGTAAATCTTGATAAGGTACATCCAAATCTTGAATGAAGGCATTGAAGCTCCTTAAATGGTCTTCAACAGAAATTGCACTACTTCCTATAAACTTAGGCACCAGACCTCTCCAACTGCCATCCATGGGGTAAGGGTATAATTGAAATTCTACCAAATCAAATTGTCTGATCATGGTTGTATACTGATGAGGGGGAGGGTTAGGTGGGTACTGGTACATTGGGTTATTATATTGCGTGTTATGATGTGGCACATGATGCTGACCAGGAGGTGGATGTACATTTGTATATTGTGTGGGAATATGAGGTGGGTGATTTGGCTGTCTATATTGATTCCCAACTTGATGTTGAGGGACCCCTAGTGGATCAGAATGCCCTACACCATGATTACCCTGTTTATGAGGTGGTACATACTTTGAGGAGCAACCAGTTGTCTGAATAATGTTATGAGTTTTCTACAATTTGAATTCTCTCATTGCTTGTATCATCTGGGCCTTCTCCTATTCTTCTCTTTCCTTTCTTTGAGATTCAAACCATGCTTTTACTTCTTCATAAGTTAAAGATTCATAATCTTCTTGAGGAGTTTCATGATCAGTGGGTCCATTCTGATTACCTTCCATTTTTTGGTCATATTCATGCTGAATTCTGAGTCATTCAGCTTCAAATTTAGCATGCCACTCTACCTGTTTCTAAGGATCATGAAAATGATTTCTTTGATCTTCTGGGGTACAAGGTTCTAGACTTGAATTATCTCTCCATGTATCATAACAGTTATATGTTTCACCATGTGGTATTGATGATTTGTCTTTGTTCGTCATGCACATGTCCTCACTTTTCCCTTTACCCTTGTCAACCCTATCTTCCTTATGTGTCCACTTACTACTACTAGCAACAGCTCTAGTATGACCTCCCCTATATTGAGATCTTCTTCCATTCATGTTGCAATGCTTTATCAGAGTCGCCACTCACTTTCTTAAAAGTGAGAATTTTTTTTTTTTATTATTCCCAGCGGATTCTGTTATTTTGTTTCAGACTCTATGATTAAGGTGCAAATTTTGAAGTTTATCCCCAGTAGAGTCGCCAATTTGTTAGCTCTCAAAAACACAGGTAAAGGATACCTCAAGAGGCTGCCAATCTCTTGATACATTTTAGGGTAACAGGCAAGGTTTTAGTGGCTTAAACCTTCTACTCTTTAGGTGCTGCTAAGCGGGTGTACCTATATGAATTATGCAGACTTGACCTTTTATCTTCTCTCTTACAGTGATTTGTCCATGATGGCAGATGAAAAATGGAGAAATAAAATCAAATTTCGTATAAATTGTATAGCAATATTCAATTCTAAATCGTAATATGCTCAGTTAACAGATGTAAAAAAGGATTGAATAAAACTGAATGATAAAACACAGAGACCAATGCCTTATTGGGTATGCGGAGTCAAGAGAAATCTGAAACAAATACTTCGTTCTAGCAGACATTCAAGTTGTTTAGCATTTGATTTAGTTTATAACTTGTATAAACATGCAAGGTTATGATTATCGAGTTCTTCTTATTGATCCAATTGACATTTTCTAATTACTATGATCAATTTGAAGGATTTAATCTTTACTAGAAAGAACCAATCAATTGACCATACAGATGCAACAAATGTGCACTGACAAACTGGATATAATCTTGTTACACCAATTTAAATAACCAGAAAACACCATACTGGAGACAAATTCAATAATCCTTTCAACGAACACCATAAACAACTGATACCAGAAACAACTGCACCATATTATTAGATTTCAATTGATATCTCCATGATTTGAAACATGCAACATAGTCTCATATTGGCAAAACATTGTATTACACTATATATTTTCTATCCTCTATCCTATTCTCCTTATCACCCCTCCCTATCTTTACAATTGAGAATGAACATTTATAGATTGGCCACCGAAGAGACACAATGCTTCGCATTCACAAGTCAGCAACCAACTGTTCAAATTCAGGCTTTTGTTAATCATTTTTGAAATAGTCGCCAAGACACTTCTGTAAGTATGCCGAAGGCAATTATATCGTTGTCAGTCATCCCTTTGGTCGTCTGAGTTTCGCCATGACCCATCAAAGTCAGTGAGATATCTCACAGATTACAAAATGTGTTATCAAAATGTATTTCCTTAATGTATTTACTAGTCGCTGAGACACGAGCATTTTTCTCACCGAGATACGCCTCTTTGCTTCATCCACTTCACTGTAACTTTATGATATTGGGGAGACCTCTTGTAGATTTCATTATGTTTCATTGAAAGTCTTCATCCATCCTTGCGTGTCGCTGAGACAAATCAATTTTCATGCTGACAAAGTCCCCTTTGTGTTCCATCGGTGAGATCGGAGGTCACTTGCCGAGACTTTATTCCGAAGTGCATGAGTCTTATTGAGATATATATATCTTTATGTTGTTGGTCAGTAAGACTAATAAAAATTTCCATGACCTCATCCCGAAGTCACATTAGTCTCGTTGAGATGTTCCTTTCATCTTATGCATCACTATGACATTCCAATGTCGGGGAGACCTCTCGGAGATTATATTATGTCATACCGAAACACCCCGAACCCACACTTTCATTTCGCTGAGACAATACCAACCTCTCACCGAAAGCCATTCATTAAACTTTGTCGACAAGACCTGATGGGTTCGCTAAGACTCTACTCCAAAGTTCATGAGTCTTATCGAGATGTACTTCATTATCAGTAGTTGGCAAGACAAGGGAAGTTCGCCAAGATATTGCAATCAAGAAAAACCTCTCACCGAAGAGCACCTTTTGCTGATATGAATGCATCCACTACCGGTCGGAGAGACATGATGTAGTCAGTGAAACACTACACCGAAAGCAACCTGCTTGGCTGAAATGAACATTTGTGCACAAGTCAGTAAGACAAGAAAGACTCGCTATGACATTACCCCGAAGACGATTTCCTTCACCGACAGTATAACTCCTGATGATTAGAATCATCCACTGTCATCGAAACCATGAAGAAGTCCTGCCAAACGGTGCTTGTAAGAAAAAATTGATCACTGTGATATAAAAAACGTCTTACCGATAGGCAACACATACATTTTACAAGCAGAAAAAACATGATGGGTTGGGGAAACCTTGACAATCTCATGCCGATATGGATGACAAAGTGAAAAACTCAGACCTAGATGTATTTTATGGGGAAAATATGAGCAAAACGTGAGAAAAATATCATCAAGAGAGGAAAATGTGCTCATAGTAGGACTCACTTGAAAATGCATGGGTATGTGAAAATATTAGAATTTTACAGTTTCAACAGAACCCTAAAAGATTAACCTAGGGGGCCTCAAGGGCTCATCGATAGATGGCCTTTCCTACGTAACAATGCACAGAGACCTCGTATTTCAACATGATGTGACTTTTTCTTATTGACAAATGACTTAATCATGATTTGAATTTGTTTGATAACATCCTAAGGGACTAACCTAATGCCTCTAGAGCACATTGACAAATGGCCTTGCCTATGTTAAGTCACAAAGGAAATGTAGTTCGACATAACTTGACTGACATGATTGACTTTGACTTTTTTTTTTGGGATTTTTGCAAGTTATTTGAATGTTTTTGTGTTTTTGACAGGTTTTGATTTTTTTTTGGAGGTTTTATGATTTTATGATTTTGTGTTTGACCCCAAGCGTAGAATCCCCTGAAGATGTAGGTTAAGTACTTTCCCCTAGCCAAGATGATACCAACTTATTAGGGATGGAATGGGAACATAAATTTATTGTTAACGGGTATGGGAAGGTGCAAGGATGCATGATGTCAATTGTTCCAAGTTGTGGAAAGGATATCAAAACATTATTATGAATGATATAGAAGGGTGAATGACTTGGAAGGTCAGATTGGAATGATGGTAGATGATGGAGCAAAGTCAACTACACATGGCACCTATTTGCCAGGTTTTCACCATGGTACTTATCCAAAGTGCCACTGAAGTGGTTTTCACTATTGGACGAATTATTTTTCTTTACTATTTTCTCAATTTTTTTATTATTATTTTTTTGGTGTCACCAAGATGCCTGTTTGCCAGGTTTTCATCAAGGTAACCTTTTTTTGTATTTTTTTGTATTTTTTGAGTCATTAGCATGGCTCTTTGAAGCTAAGTGTGGAATTTATGCAAGTGTAGATCTGACAAGGGTTCACCTTCAGGAGTTGACAGTTGATATGCCTCTAATCCATAAACTTCTATGACTATATAAGGACCCAACTAATTAGGTTCCAACTTTCCTATTTTTTCTCGTTCTGCTTGATTTTTAAGATTTTCAATTAGAACCAGGTCACTAATGTCAAAATGTCATGTCATGACCTTCTTCTTGTAACTTCAATGAAGACGATTTTGATATGCTTGAAAGTGATTTTGTGTTGTCTGTCTTCGCTCATCTAATAAGTTAAGATCATGTAATCTGGTAGCACGGTACTCATCATTATTCATATTCCCATGTATGGATACCTGAAGGGAAGGAAACTCGACCTCAATAGGTAATATAGCCTAAGAACCAAAGACTAATGAGTATGAAGTGGCTCCAACATGAGTGTGAATTCCAATACGGTAGGCCCATAAGGTGGGATTAATTTGAAGGTTCTAGTCACGACCAACATCATTGACAATCTTTTTAAGGATTTTGACGATGTTTTTATTAGATGCCTTTGATTGGATGTTGCCTTGTGGGTAATATAAAGTGGAAAAATGGTGTTGGATATGGAATTTTTCATAGAGTTGGTAGACTTCTTGGTTCTTGAATGGGTGACCATTATCAGTGACAATGGATTGAGAAACACCATGTCGACAAATGATATAATTGAGAATGAACTTTGAAATCTATTTTCTAGTAATCTACATCATGAGAATAGCTTCAATCCATTTAGTGAAGTACTTAGACGCGGTGATGATGAATTTATGGCCATTGGATGTAGTGGGATGAATCTTACCCATGAGGTCGAGTCCCCACTGGGAAAAGGTCCAAGGTTATTAAATTGACTTAAGTTCTTGTGTAGGTGTATGTATCAAGTTTCCATGGATCTAACATTGTTGGAATTTATTGTTGAAGAAGTAAGCATTACGTTCCATCATAGTCCAATAGTATCTTGCATGCATTATTTTCTTAGCAAGAGTTGGACCACTAGAGTGAGCACCACATATTCCTTCATGTACTTCTCTCAAGGTCATTTGTGATTCTTTGGTATTAAGACATCTTAAGAGGGTGTTGTCAAGGATTCTTCTATATAAGGTGTCACCAATGATGGAAAATCTAGCGGCTTTTCAAATGAACTTCTTGCATTGGTTGGGAGAAAGGTCAAGGGAAATAATGTTGTTGTTGAGGTAGTCATAGATGTCCTTGTACCAATGGGAATTGGGACCAACAAGTTCACATACCATCTTTGACTTCGGGAGATTAAAGGTAGGGACTTATAGTTGTTCTACCAAAAACTCATATTGAGGCACATTGTTGGGAATATCCAAGAGAGAATCGATGGTAGCCATTGCATCTGCAGTTTTATTCTAAACACAAGGGACTTGATGAAAGATAATCTCCTAAAAGTATTACCAGAAACTATCAACCATTCTTTTGTATGGCATGAGTTGTTTGTCTTTAGTGTCATAATCATCATTGACTTGTCGGATTACTAGCTGTGAGTCACTGTACACTTGTAGGCTTGTGATTTTCCATTTTATTGCCATACAAAGTCTTGTGAGAAGATCTTCATATTCTGCTATATTGTTTGTGCATGAAAAGGCTATTCAAAATGACTTAGGAATGGTATCTCCTTGTGGGGTGATACACAATATGCCAGCTCCTAACCCACGATTCATGTGAGATTCTCCAAAATATAGTATCCAAGTGACTAAATATTCTACTACAAATATTGATTCATCAAGGAAGTCTGTAACCAGTGGGTAATCATCTTTTATTGGTGCATCCTCAAGTTGATCAACAATGACCTGTCCTTTTATAGCCTTTCTCTCAACATACTGAATGACATATTCACTTAGGATCATTACCCATTTAGCTAATCGTCTTGTCAAAGTAGCCTTACTGAGGAGGTATTTAAGTGGATCTATCTTTGCGACCAACTTTGTTTGACGATTTAGCATATAGTGCCTAAGTTTTTTAATGGAAAAGACCATTGACATGCTGTCGTTAGGTCCTATCTCCTTAGTTGAAAATGCATCAATTGTATCGACTGGGTAGTGTTCAGAGGCTATATGAAATTGAAAACATCTTGACTATCTCTCTCAGATTTTCTAAATGTTTTGGAACAACTGTAAATGAAACTTAAACTAAGAGGCTAGTAAACTAGAAAGCAGGAAATTATTAATCTAGAAAGCATAATGATTAAACTAGAAAGGATGGAGATAATTAAACTAAGAAGCATGTAAACTGTTGAGAAGGAAAAGCTTGTAAAGAAACTATGAAACATCTAACTAATACCAAATAGCAAACTTAACAACCTACTACCAACATCTAGTGGTTAACAAAAAAAATTAACAACTTCCAACTAACAATGAAAGTAGGTGCTTTGAAACTTTAGATAATAGAATTAAAAGATTATAGACTTGATCTACAACCTATAGGATTAACTTAATAGAGCTCGACACATGAAAAGAAACTTCACTCACAATTATCATTTACAGAATGAAGACAACAGAATTAAAAATGGAATACTTATCTATCTACTCTATAGTCCCTCGAGTGGTCAGCTCTCGGGTGCTCCTACACTTAGCTCAGATCACATACACTTTTTAACTTCAGGATTACTCCATTCAAGATGATTCCATTCACAATACTAATAACTAGGAATGAGATGGGAAAAACTTGCTTTATTCATATTGAAAGTATATCTTAGAAACATAGTTTAAGAACACATTATGACAACATAATGATATATCTCTCTTGTATCATTACTTCTAACAGTTACATACTTATACAAAATTTTCTTAACAAAATCCTATAATTTAGTTGGTAAATATTACCACTAAAAAAGTATTCAACTAAATTCAACTGACTAATGGACTTAAGTCCACTACATAAAACATTAAAGGGCTCGAGATGAGCCATAAAGTCTTTGAACTGAAAATAATAGAAATCTTCAAAAACTTGGTCCACCATGCATTCACCTAAAGTTCTGATGCCTATTCTTCTAGCGCTTGTCTTCAATTGTATTGAAGTCTGTGTTGAATCCACTTGGCTGGCATGATGACCGATTATGCTTATTAACCTGTACAATACTTAGAAACTAAACCATTATGTCAGTACGGGTTAGCTTATTTCAATTAATTTTAGGAAATAAAGATTATATACATTTTCACAAAAAGCAAGTAATTACTAATCCTAAAGACAATTAATTGGCAAGGTAAAGGTGACTGGAAGATATGAGGAAGAGTATTTAGTTCATTATATTTATGAGGTTATTTTTACCTCATCATTTCTTCCCTTCCTAATCTTGAGTAGGTCCTCTTGCTCTTCGTTATGCTGCCTATCCTCCATTTCCCCTGTTTCTACTCAACTCTTCATACTTTGCATTGAGGTCATAAAAAATCATCTACTTATGTGTCCAGATTCTTAGGATCTCTCAGAAAACCTTGATGAAGCTTAACCCTTTCTATCCATCTCTCAAAATTTTCAAAGCTGTGATATGTCTTGACATGTATTGCAGGGGGTGGTGAAAGAAGTAGAGGAGGTCTGTATCTCATGTCAATCCAATTAGTTTTTAGTTGTTGTAGGATACCAACCAAGGCTTTTGTTGTTCTATATGACCACCTAATGTTAAGAGGTGAAATTACCTCTCTTCTTCTAAGATACATAGGAAGAGGAGTATATCTCTCTTCACATGCATGCCAAGCTCTCCCTATCAATTGTGGCCCGCGATCTCAAAAATAGTCAAAGCATAGCCGAAGGTTATTGTTGTATTTAATTTGTACAACCTTGTTAATCTCAATACTCAGGAACTGTGCTTTGAAAGTAGAAGGATTTTAGTGAGGACACCTCATTTGTAGTCCAATAGTTTTCTCTTCCTATGAATATTCCCTTATTCATTCCTGCCATTGGATTTGATTATGCATGGTGGATAGAAATGACCCTAATTGAACTTCACCAATAAAGAAATTGACATGAAAATCTGTATATTTTTCTAAAAATAGATTATGAACAAAGAATTCACATAACAAATTCTGCTGATCAGGAGTGGATTCTACAAATATTTTGACAAATTCTTTGTCATCAGGATCATGCAGCTGGTTCTTGTAAATTCTGAGTAATTTCCATCTTAGGAGTTGCTCAATGAGAAACAGAAAATATAGTGTGGAGGGTGTTTTGCAAGCTAACAACAATTTACCTATTTGACAAGCATCTTGTTTAGCTCTATACACCCTGTCAAATGATTATTTTAACAAAAATAACTCCTTCAACCTAGCATTTTCAATACCTGCCTCCTTCAGAAAATAACATCTCTCCATCCATTTCATTAGCAATGGAGGTATACATACTTGGAACCATTCCATTACAGTTGGTTCAGTTTGTGTTCCTTTAGACTCCATTATAGGCTTCACATCACTTTCTTGCAAATCATGTTCTAATTCAACAATTTTTCTCAAAGAGGCATTAAGTTTAGTTTTCTGTTTATTCCTTTCTTCTTCAAAATTAGTAAATAATTGTAGAAAGTTACTTGTTAAACTTTTAATGTTCCTATCTTTTTCAAAAAAATCAAACACACGCTTTTTGCTTTCTTGATTCCACTGTTGTATTTGATACTGCAATTGCTCAATAATCTTGTCTTTTTGTTCCATCCGCATTTTCAAATTCACAATTGATTGGTCTCTCTTCCCTATAATAGCAGTATGTGCCTTTATTTCCTCTTGTTGTTGGCTGATTTGTTCCTCATTTCCTTGAAATCGACATTTTAACTCAACAATTTCTATTTTTAATTTTTCTAATTCCATTCCCCTTTGATCAGATTCTACATCCCTTGTATTAACAAAAAAAGGTAGATTGGGGATTTCATAATCATTAATTGCATTTTCCTCAGTGCTAAGTACATTTCCTTTATCAGATGCATCAAGTGAACTTGACTCAGTAACTATCAATCAAGGGGGACAATTGTCCCATAGGATCATCCTCAATATCCACACAATATGGTGACTGTACCCTTTCCTCTTCTTGTTTTGTTGGAGTTGGCATATTCTCCTCTTCAACCCTAGGAGATGGACTAGTCAGTTTCTCACTTTCTTTTGTTTCCTCCTCACTAGACTGATTCTCAGTTTTCAATGATTGTGCTTCAACCCTAGGCTTCTTCTTCTTAGAGGTACTTACTATATCATAAGCCATAGTATCACTAGACTCAGTAGATAACCTTTTACTTCTCCTTAAAGGAGGATTTGTTTGCATTGTTACTTTGGTTCTCTTTTTCCTCTTGCGAGAAGGTTATTCCTCTTCTCCTGAATTGATGATTCCTACGTTTTCTGAAGGACCCATGGTTTCTGAAGTATGGGGTAAAGTTTATGGTGCTTCACCACCAAAATTTGTTGTGGTTTGTGTAACATATAGAAAATGTAGAAGAAAGGTTAAAATCACACACTCAATGTGATCTAAACTCTAATGAAATCTAAGCTAAACAACAGAGAACAAAGGAAAGCCAAAACATAAATAAACTGAACAATCTCACCCAATATCTACATAATTCCATGTATAACCTTGATTACCCTTCTCCATTTCGCTGTTGTAGTATAATTGCCCTTAGATTTCTCTTGTGTGAGTATAGCCTATAATAGTGATTTAGCAAAACATCAAAGATTCAAGATAATAGATATGCTTCCAAAAGTTATAAGATTTCAGGAGAGACTGAAATGACGAAAGACAAATCAATTTATAGAAAATTGATCATTCAAATGACAGGCCAGGATCAAAAGATCGACAGACGGTTGAGATCAAAATATTAGACATGCATTCTAATAACTGTTAGTAGTGACATGAGTGAAACAAATTAGAAATAGAAATAAAGATTAAATAAATGATTTAATCTTCAAGTTTGGTATTCGAAAATAGAAGAATAGTCTTTACATGAAAAAGATAAAGATGGATTAAAGCAACTCTTTGTTCAAATGCACGCACAAGATTTAATTAATTAAATAGGAATATTTAATTAATATGCATGTACACGCAATTGAGTTAGAACTAGATGACTAAATGATATGACAAAGAGATTACTCATACAAGCAACTCAAACATTAAATCAATAGTTAACTGACCAAATTAAATAGATCTCGAGTCAAGTCAAAGTGAATACTTAGATAACTTACACAATTATCTAAATATAGAGGAATGCATTAAAACAAAATTTATGAATTAAATAATTCATTTAATTGAAGATTTGATATTTGAAGAATAATTAAATAACTAAGATTTATTTAAGTGTTGAAAGGGTTAAATGAATAATTAAATAAATAAATAATTTATTTAATTATAGTTGACATATGATAAAGGGTAAATTAAATAAGAATTTATTTAATTTGACAAGAAGGATAAGGTTAATTAGTAACATAATTAAATAAAAAGCGTTTATTTAATTAATCAATAAAGTAAAGAAAATGTGATTTAATTAATAGAAGAATTAATGTTAAGTTGAATTAATTTAATAATTAGATTTATTTAATTAATAAAGAAATGAAGACTTTAGAGAATAATTAAATAATTGACATTATTTAATCATGACCATAGAAACACGAATTATGAAGAAATTTAAGTCGCAGGCTTAGACCAGATTCCGGTGTCTACATTTTCCCCTCTTTGATACAATGTCATTTCGGCGTTGTCTCAAAGAAAATCGATCAAAAATATTCCCCAATAATGCCTCAATGTAAAACAGGTAAAGGTATGCCCCATCAGGAAAATTGACAAATTTTTAAAAAAATTCAAAAAATTTCAAAATAGTCCCAATTAGTCCATTGGATAGCTAGAAATGCAGTGGAGTTGACGAAATTGAAGTTGGAAGTGTTAGGGACGGGTACAGGTTGATTGAAGTTGAAAGTTAACGCGGCTAGTAAAAAGGACTGCCACAAAAACCCTAGGTATAAATAGAAAATGGGGTAAAAACCCATTCATTTTTACCCACATAGCTTCAAAATTTGAGATTTTTTCTCTGCACCCTTAGTGAAGATGTCACCTGTTCCTCACACCCATCATCGTTCATATAGGGTCCAGACCTTTAGGTGGCCATCCGACGCGGGCCCCCCGATATATACTTCGATCTCAACTTTTGAATTTTCGGTTTTCGTGCTTTTTCATGCATTTATTTTTTATTTTTTGTGATGCGTCATTTTGTTGAAAAGCCGCATTTGAATGCGTAATAAACACATTTGTATGTGGTTCAACGCATTTACAAATTCACATTCGATGCTTAGCGTAGGTATTTAATATTTTGACACATTTGTATTTGAAATCGACACATGTGAAAAATTGTTATACATTTGCATGTATAGTAAATGCATTTGCTTTCTGTTCAATGCATTTGTATTTATCATGGATTGTTGTTTGCATGGTTGTAATTAGTCACATTTGATTTTGACACGCATGTGATATTTCCATACACAGTTTTGTTTTAGAATGACACATTTGCTAAATAAAATGACGCATTTGGTTAATTGTGAGACAATTGAAAAGGAATGATGCATTTGACTACCATTAGATTTTGTCACTTTGCATTAGAATAGGTGATTGGTGCTGACATGAGGCATGTATAATGCCATTGTAGGTTATTTTGGACCCTGTGTATACATGAGAGTTGAGACCATCGACTTTTCGCTTCTGGTACAGTTTGCGGAGCCTAGAGAAATGATTTTTATGGCATTTGGGTCTCCTCCATGTGACAGATATGCCCATCATTTGGGAAAACCAGGGGCTACTGACAGCATTATGCGAGCGGTGGCACTCAGAGACTTCCTCGTTTCACTTGCCTACTGGAGAGGGTACAGTTACGTTGGAGGATGTCTACAGGATTCTAAGACTTCCTATTAGAGGCACCAGGGTGATGTATGATACTCAAAGGGGTTTCACTAAGATGTGCAGATATTACCCTCATGAGGATATTAGATAGTTAGGTATTGACAATTATGAGATTAGATGACATGTATTGGCTCAGAGGTATAGGCAGTTAGACTATCTATTGTGTACATTGATAGGTGGTATAGTCCTCCTTGACCGTTGAGGTCATGGATTTCCTGTGGGATGGGGAGAGATGCTAGTTGGTATGCTAGAGTGGTGGGAGGTGTATGCTTGGGGACCCTGCCTTCTCAGAATGTTATATTTTCATTTGCATGATATAGCCTATCGAGAGGCACAGTCTATGAGTTGTGGTACCACGCTCCTGATGGTATGGGCATGGGAACACATTGTCATCTTTCGTCCACCAGTCACAGTTGATGTGCAACATGGAGCACCATATGCCTTCCATTATTCGGGGGATAATACTCAGAACCATATGGGAGATACTAGGTACTTCCAACATGCTATTGATACTATGGTACAATTTACATGGAGACCATACTTGGATTGTCCAAAGTGGTAAGATGAGGATGATATTTTCCATATTGCTGCCAGACACAATATCTGATTGGGTGGACTATTTCGCATGTTCATATCATAGAGACACATTTTCCAGATCGTGTGCTATGACAATTCGGAGAGGTGCAGGATGAGCCTAGAGGATGGGAAGAGTTTGCGAGGTCCTCATGAGAGATCCCATTATGGGGTGCAGAGATTTCAGTGGCCACTGTCGAGGTAGATATTGATGCATTGCAGGCAGTGCAATGGGGCTGGAGAGATTGTTTGGTTGATCCAGGTACCACCGAGGCATATGATGAGTGGTGGACCATTCACAGGCCGATTCCCCTTATAGACCCAGATTAGGATGCGCTGATAGAGTGGCAAGGGACAGGACCACGCGATAGGTGTGGTAGAGGCAGAGGTCGGAGAGGTGGAGGTGGTCAGAGCGATGATGGAGATGGTCATGGAGGTGGTTGGCAGAGTGGTGGGAGAGGGAGGAGTGGACAGAGAGGACAAGGGCCACCTTTATCACCTATCTGTGAGGAGGGATGAGAGGAGGATGATGTGCACATGCCAGATATTGGAAGAGGTGAGGAAGAGGTACGTGTTGAGATTGGTAGAGATGAGGAGCATTCCATAGAGGAGGCCATTCTAGAGGATCATGCAAAGGAGGCAGACAGAGAGGAGGCAGAGATTGATGCCCTTGGATTACTTGGTGCCTATCAGGATGATGATGATGAGGGGGATGATTAGGAGTGGGAGGTCTGAGACAAGATTTTGGAGTAGTTAGAGGATGATGATGATGGTGTGGAGAGGGTGAGACAGGATGTTACAGGGGTAGTTGATCCTAACACTACTACACTTCGTGCCCAACTTGCACCTTTGGAGGAGCAAATGAGGGTCTTGATGTCTGAGCAAGATGTGTTATGGATGGAGAGGGAAAGAACCTTCATGGACAGGGATCATGCCATATCTCGGAGATAGGAGACCGAGTAGAGGTTTACAAAGATTAGAGCTCTTTGTAGTGGGCCAGTAGAGGCATTTGCTTGAGAGCTAGTTAGATTTGTTGAGAGGGCTACGTACTACAGATATTTGTATGAGACGGCCGTTCCTCTAGAGAGGCGGGTTCTGAGTTTTTCATACGACAGGCCACATTCAGGTCACAGGTCATCAGGATCTTGGCATCATTCATTCGCACACTCTAGTCATGATAGCAGTGGCAGTTCGGGATAGGGAAATTTCTTGATATGTATTGAGACATTGTATTATGATCATATAGCCTACGGGCTTCCATATTTATTGATACATTATGACATTATGAAGTGACACTTTTGAGGGATATATATATATATATATATGATTTTGCGGGCGATTCTCATGATATGCATTTCTATTTATTGATTATGCAGTCGTTTATTTATGCATGTTATGTCTATATGAGATGCCTATGTGATGGATGATCATATCTACTTTATGATGTGTTTATGTAGCCTATGATGTGATGTTGATTCTATGTGATGATGTATGTATTAATATTTATGATGTGGATGGATGTTATGTATGCAATTTATAATTATGAGATGCAATATGATGTTATATGTACAATTCTTTCTACATGTGATGCTATACATTTGTAATGTGATGCATCTATTTACATTTGTTTTGTACATGTAATGCTTATGATATGTAATCTATGATAAGGAATGTCTATTATGCCATGATGTCCTCGATATGATAAATGCCTATATGTTTGTATATGTAAAATGTAAAATGTATGTATGATTGATGATATATGATTTTAAAATGATGTTTCTAACATGAATGTATATGTAGGATGATTTATATGTTTGTGTGTCACAGGACTCCGTCATAATGCAAGAACGAAGAACTATTAGTGCAGAAAGAAAGATTAAGAAAATAAGATGGATGTTAGTATTAGCAATCTTCAATGTTTCACTGTATCACAAAAGGTGTTGCACTTTATCATCATTGGGCGGGACTAATACAAATGGAGAAAAACACCATGATATGACATAAATCAAGGTGTGCAAGGTCATCCACTTGCTAACAACAGACAGTCGAAGAAAAGGATTGTCGTAACTCATACTAAGGGCACAATTGCCCCAGTATTTTTGTCAAGACAAACCATAGACAACAAAAAAAATAAAAGATAGGTCTAGAGACGTCATCGCTCCTCTAAATCCTTCATGGGACATCCTTGAGGAAACTAGTAACATGACTCAAAATCCAATTTAAAAGACAGTTGACAGACAACAATCAAAGAAAATAGAATTATGATACATCATTGCTTCTCTAAATCCTTCATGGGACATCCTTGAGAAAGCTAGTAACAAGATTCACATCATAAAGTCAAGTGAAATTATAAGATAAACAAGCCATAAAGTCAAAAATCCAGTAATTTTTTTTCCAAAACTTGATCTGTTTGTTTCATTTGTTTTGATTGATAAAAGGATTGATTGATAGAGCCTGATTTCAGGAGATACACATACCGGATAAGACTTTGAGTCTGGTTTCAATGTTATGACTATCTGTATAAGGCATGACAAAGCTTGGTTTCAGAAAGACATGTATCATATAAGACATTCAGTCTGATACCGTTGATGTGATAACCTTGTTGTCACCCAGAAATTGCACCCTATGCAAAGTTATGAAAACTGAGCTTTCTAGAGAAACATGGGATCATTTCAAGGCTGTGGGTCACCTAAAATTGAAATGAACCTCCAGAGAAGGCCAGATTCCTTTGTGTTATCACCTAAACTACTAATCTTTATGAGGTAAATGGAGAAGGAATACATGAAAATTAAAACTTAAACCTACGATGATACACCAAATTGACAGAAATCATGGAATGAGAACAAGAGGAACATACACTGGAAAGCTAATAGTTACTATTTCACTTACTCAACATAACCCCTTTAGACTTGTGCATAATTCTTAAAAGGCTTGATCTACAAATGTATCTTAAGAAGGAAAGATGAATTTCACAACTTTAAGGTATGAATACAGATTCGGAAAAACACAGTTGAGAACTTGCATAATCTAAATTACATAAATGAGAGTAATACAAACATTGACAGTAGCTTCCAAGGTAAACTCTGTGTTGTATTACAGATTCTAGTTGAGTTACAAAGCATACATCAGCTGAGAAAGGATTGTTAAAAATCACTGACTCCTGAGGATAAATAATCAGAACTATTTACAAAGAGGCAAAAATGCCATATATACCAAAGATGTGGCCCCTAGGGCTTACAAAATATCTTGCTTCGGGATAAAACTCCCCCTAGATTTTTTTCCTGAAATTAATGCCGCATTCAAGTGTGTCCCTATTGTCCATGTTGATGAAGAGTCATTCCTAGGAGAAGCCCTCAGATCTTTTTGCAGCTACCAAATGCATTTACTTCTGGCATCCGTGTCCATGTTCAAGCTTCCACCAAAGCCGCTTTGAATGCTTCTGAGCTCATGGGAGATCCACGTCATGTTCCCTCTATTGATCTTCTTGGCACCAGTCAAGCTGCCAATGATTCACCCGTAGCTCCCTCAGATTGGCTGGGCACATTTCCACGTAGATTCTTCGGGCGGTCAAGAGTTCTTCCTGCAGAATCGCATGTCGGTGAGACACTCATCGTGTCTTGCCGATGCAATTATGCTCTTATAGCAATCTTTGGTGTAGCTTACAACCATCGTTGAGAGTTCTTATCGAGCTTCAAAAGTCATACCAATATCCTTAAAACCATCGGCAAGTTTACTTTACTTCGGCAAGACTTTCCTCTGACGGCGTGGCCTCATGGCGAAACCACCCTGCTTTGGCGAGGACTTCTATCAAGCTCCCTCTGCTCTATCGGGGAGACTTTATTTGGTTGGTGAGATATCATGTTGACACCATCAGCTCATACCAAAGGCACCATTCTTTCCTGATAGGGAGACATCATACCTGTCGCCGCGATGTTACAATGAAGTCTCTTCTTTTCCCCCATTGACATCTTTCTTCGCCAAGACCCTCCTGGGTCGACAAGAATTCATAGCGAAGCCTCCAATCTCTTGGCGAGCTCCTTTTCTACTTTGGCGAGAGCTTGTTGATGTCACTCTGAATGCACTCCACTCTACTGAGCTCTACATGTCTTTCAGTGAGACACCCGTGTGTCGGTGAGACTCCATGGCGAGCTCCATTAGTCATACCGATACACGCTTTCGTCGCTAAGACCACACCGTGTCGGCAAGATATTACTCTGATGGTTGGAAGTTACGTCGATGTCATATATGTTGGGAAGACCTTCTGTATTCGGCAAGACACTATGCCGAAGGCATCATCTTTTGGCGATCTTACTTCATTTCGAGAAGACACCAACCTGTCAGCAAGACCCTACACTAAAGACACAACTCTTGACGAAGTGTTTGCTCAATCTGCGCTAGTCGATGAGACATGAAGAATACGCCGAGACTTCTCCCTGAAGAAAAGTCTCCTGTCGATATGTGTATCCCCCTGCTACTGGTCAACGAGACATAAAGATCTCACTAAGACCTTTCACCGAAGGAAATCTTCATGCCAATGGAGAAACTCTTAGTCGCTGGGACAATGATTAATGTCTTGCCGATAGGTACTTGCATGTGAATTCCAATCGCTATGACATCCCTGAGGTCTTGCCGATAGGAAACGCAGACGTATATTGAAATAATGCATTATTCCAAACTGGTTGAGTGATCCTTTTCGAATGATCTTTTTGTGAAATGGCACCAGATGCATAACCTATCCTGCCTAGTTGAGCCCATAGGTGAAAATTGGGCAACAAACCTATGTAAGGATATGTTGACTATTTGACAATGTCGACATATAGGAAGGACTCATCTTGTATAAGACATAGATCATTTTTCTGATATCAGTATTTAGGAAGGATTCATCCTGAATAAGACATAGGTTGATTGTTTTGATAATGTTTGTTTCTAGGAAGGACACATCTTATAGCAAACATAAATTGATCTGTTTTGGTTGTTGCCTTGGCAATTTGTTTGATTTGACTTAGAGACATTGCTGACTTGTTCACCAGATTAATGCATGACTTGATATGACGTGTTGACAATTGACTATGTGTGATGACGAACCCTAAAGGATGGACCTAGTGCGGCCTCAGGGGCTCATCACTTGATGGCCTTGCCTACGTTATACACGCAGAGACGTCGTAGTTCAACTTGACTTTGAATGACAAGAATGACTAGAATAAGCTTGATTTGTATGAAGATAACAAATGTGTGTGGTAGTGCATATGAAGAACCTTAATGGACTGACCTAATGCGGCCTCGGGGGCTCATCGCTTGATGGCCTTGCCTACATTATACACGCAGAGACCTTGTAGCTCGACACGACCAATGACCTTGTCATATAGACATATGGATTGAGTCATGATTTTATACAGACAAACCTAAATGGACTGACCTAATGCCTCAGGGGCACATCGATAGATGGCCTTGCCTACATCCAGTCGCATAGGCAACATTGTTTGACTAACAACAAAGAATGACAAGTGCAACTGACTCCAACTCTATTTTTTTGGATTTTTGACATGTTTTAATTTCTTTGTCTTTTTGAAGTTTTCTGATGTTTTTGTGTTTTTGTAGGACATTTTATATTTTTTTTGGATTTTTCTATGGTTTTACATCTTCAACACAGCCAATGTTAGAACCAATATGACACACGTCAAGTGTTTTTCCCTAGTCGAGTATAAGACCAATTGATTATGGATGGGATAAAATGGGGGATATGAAATGCACTCAATGTCAATCATTCCAAGTTATGGGAAAGACTACCACTTATTACAAATGATATTTACAATCGATGGATAGGAAAGATAAGTGATATGTATAGGGATAGGTAGTATGTACAGGGATGTTAGATTAGAATGATAGTAGACAAAGGAGCAGAGTGAACTACACATGGTGCCTGTTTGCCAGGTTTTCACCATGGTACTTATCCAACACGCCACCGAAGTGGTTTTCACTATTGGATGACTCATTTCTCTTTACTATTTTCTGGATTTTCTAATTTTTTTGGTGTTACCAGGAGGCTTGTTTGCTAGGTTTTCACCTAGGTAACTATTTTTTCTATTTTTTTTATTTTTTTGTATTTTTGCTAATTAAGACAAGGCTCTCAGAAGCTATGAGTAGAACTTCTTCAGATGAAGACTATTGATTGGCGAGGACAATGGTTCCCCTTCAGGAGTAGAGAGTTGATACGCTCTTGATCCAAAAGCTTCTGTAATAAAATATGGTCCTAACTAGTTAGGTTCAAACTTTCCTAGTTTCTCTCTTTCTGCTTGATTCTTTGGGTTCTCCATTAAAACTAGGTCACTAATGTCAAAGTTTATGTTCAATACCTTCCTATTATAGCTATGACGAAGGAAATTCTGATATTCTTGGAGATGGTCAAGTTCCTTCTATCTTCACTCATCTAGGAATTCTAGCTCATGTAGTCTTGATAGCCGGTACTCTTCATCATCAATGTTCCCTTTCAAAGATACCCTCAGGGAAGGAATCTTGACCTCAATAGGAAGAATGGCTTCAGAACCAAATACTAGTGAATATGGAGTGGCGCTAGTGGGAGTACGGATGCTTGTGTGATAAGCCCATAAGGCGGGATTAAGCTATAAATGCCAATTGTGGCCAACATCATTGACAGTCTATTTAAGGATTCTAATGATAGTTTTGTTAGATTCCTCTGCTTGGCCATTACCTTGTGGGTAGTATGGAGTGGAAAAGTGATGCTGAATATGAAATTCATCACAAAGATGGCAAACTTCTTGATTCTTAAATGGGCGGCCATTATCTGTGATTATGGACTAAGGGACACCATACTGACAAATGATATAGTTCAGAATAAACTTAGATATTTGTGTGTCAGTAATGTATGTCATGGGAATAGCCTCAATCCACTTCGTAAAATACTCAGTGGTAGTGATGATGAACTTGTAGCCATTGGATGATGTAGGATGGATCTTACCTATGAGGTTGAGTCCCCATTGGGCGAAGGGCCATGGTGACGTTATAGGACGGAGCTCTTGTGCTGGTGCATGTATCAAGTCTCCATGAGCTTGGCATTGGCGACATTTCTTTACAAAGACATATGAGTCCTTTTCCATATTAGGCCAATAATAACCTAGTCTCATAATCTTTTTAGCTAAGGTAGGACTGCTAGAATGGGAACCACATATACCCTCATGCACCCCACACAAGGTTGCTTGTGCTTCATTGGAATCAAGAAATCTCAGTAAGGTATTATCTAAGGCGTGTCTATATAGGGTGTCTCCGATAATGGTGTATTTGGCTGACTTACAGAGGAATGTCCTATGTTGATTATTTGAAAGGCCAAGGGGTATGATTTCAGCATGAAGGTAGTCATAGATTTCTTTGTACCATGGGGAATCAGGACCAACAATGTCACATACCATTTCAGAATTTGGGATATCGTAGGCTGGGACCAAAATTTGTTCGACCAAGAACTCAAACTTAGGCACATTGCTAGGAATGTCTAGAAGTGATGCAATAGTAGCCATAGCGTCTTCTGCCCTATTTAGAACACAAGGTATCTGATGAAATTAAACCTTGTCAAAGTACTCCTTAAATCTATCGGCCATGCATTTTTATGGAGCAAGCTTCTCATCCTTAGTCTCATAATCCCCATTTACCTATCTAATTACTAGTTGAGAATCACCATATACCTATAAGTTCTTAATTTTCCACTTGACTGCCATGCGTAACCCTATCACTAGAGCTTCATACTCTGCTATGTTGTTAGTACATGGAAACACAATATTGAATGACTTAGGGATGGAATCACCCTGTGGTGTGAGAAAGAGTATACCAGCCCCTGAGCCATGATTTGTATGTGAGCCATCAAAGTACAGTTTCCATGTGTTTGTGTCAATTGTGAATATAAACTCATCAAGA
This sequence comes from Sequoia sempervirens, assembly GCA_007258455.2. Lineage (NCBI taxonomy): Eukaryota > Viridiplantae > Streptophyta > Pinopsida > Cupressales > Cupressaceae > Sequoia > Sequoia sempervirens. Next base: position 1,068,418,124 of record VDFB02281492.1, on the reverse strand, counting down.
AAATCTGCAACTAATGGGTGATCTGCTTGTAGTGGTGTGTCGGCTAACTGATAAGAAATGACTTGTCCTTTAATAGCCTTTCTTTCTACATATTGGATATCATACTCACTAAGTATCATAACCCATTTGGATAGTTGTTTTGTTAATGTTGCTTTTCTTAGAAGATATTTCAGAGGATCTATTTTGGAAATCAACATTATTTGATGGCTTAGCATATAGTGCCTTAGTTTTTGAGTAGCAAATACTACTACAAGACAGGCACATTCAATGGTACTATAGTTGAGCTCATAACCTACCAAAGTCCGACTGATATAGTAGACAACCCTTTCATGACCTTCATCATCATTTTGTGCAAGCAATGCTCCGAGTGATGAATGGGTTGCTGAAATATAAAGAATCGGTGGTTGTCCTTCAACAGGTGGAATTAAGATTGGTGGTGTGAGTAGATAGTCTTTGATCAGTTGAAAAGCCTCTTCGCACCTAACTGTCCATGCAAAGGGTACCAATTTCTTAAGTACATGTTGAAAAGGATGTGTCTTATCTGCTAACTGCACTATAAATCTTTTGATGGATTGCAATCTCCCTTGTAATGTCCTTAGCTAACTAATATTAGTTGGTGGAGGCATGTCCATGATTTCTTTTACCTTGGATGGATCCACTTCAATGCCTCATATTGAAATGATATACCCTAAAAGCTTTCCTGATTGTACCCCAAACACACATTTCTTGGGATTTAGTCTCACTTTATACTTCTCTAGCCTTTGAAATATCTTGTCTAAAACTTGTAAATGTTCTTCCCTTGTCTTGATTTAACTATAGGGTCATCGACATAATCCTCCATAAGAGTGTGTACAAGGTCATAAAAAATAGTAGTCATGGCATGCTGATAGGTTGCTCCAGCATTCTTGAGTCCAAAGGGCATAACATTCCAACAATACGTTCCCCAAGGACATGTAAAGGTTGTTTTAGGTTGGTCTTCAGTTGCAATTCTGATCTGATTATATCTTGAAAATCCATCCATAAGGGACAACATCTCATACCCTGTTGTCATTTCTACTATCATGTCTATGTTAGGCAAAGGGAAGTCATCCTTAGGACAAGCCTTGTTGATATCTTTGGAATCTGTGTAGATGCGGATGCCCCCTATTGGTTTAGTGACTAGTACAAGATTGAAAATCCAATCTGTATAGTCGATTGATCTAATGAAACCAACTCTAACAATTTCTTGAGTTCTGCCTTGACTAGTAAAGCAATCTGTGGGTGCATTTTCCTCAATTTTTGTTTCACTAGTTTTACACCTGGTTGTAAGGGAAAGTGATGTAGAACAAGTTCAGGATCCAGCCCAGGCATGTCTGCATATGACAAGGAAAAATTTATCTGTCTATGTGAAGAAGTTGTGGAATTCTAGCTACTCTTCTTTTGTCAATGACATTGCAAAATGGACTAGTCGAGGATTCTCTTATGTGCCTATGTTGACTTCTACTGATTCTTCAACAAGCATGGGTGAATTTTCTTGTGCAAATGGGAGAATGTTCAAACCTCCATCCTTAGGTGCCTCAGAGAGTTTTTCGCCTTCGGATGCGTCCTTTATTTTAACTTTTTCATCGTTTAGAGGTGCCTTTCGGTTTTCACCTAGAGACTCGTCTTTTTTATCTTTTTTATTATTTTTCTCATTTTTGCGACTGGAGGGTTGAAAAAGTTCCCCAAAATATGATTTTTTGTCTAATTCAATGGTAAAACCAGCCTTGTGATCACCACGAGGTATGCATTCTCTTAGTGCTAGGAACTCAACAATTGCTTCGTCATTCTCAAAAATGTCTAAGATGGGTGTGTCTTGTTGGTCCTAATCAATGAGTTGGGGATAAACTAAGGGCATTTCATCATCAGAGTTATCAAAGTTTAACAGAGTTAAGGTAAGGACTGATTTGTTCATATGGTCGCAAAAGGCTTGTACTAAGCCCTTTTTGCTCTTTGGTTTAGTTCTAGATGGATTGAGAGGTGGGCCCAGTGCCAAGGTTTTGTTAGAGGTATCAATTTGCCAAGAGGTAGGATCAAGTGATTACCAATAGTAATTTTTAAACCATTCCTCTTTTGTCATATTCTTTGGTGGAAAAAAATTCAATAGATTTGGTGAGGATCTCAACATTAAGTCAAGTTCTCCAAATAACTTGTCAAGGTCCATGGAAGAGGTGGAGGATAGGGAATCCCACTCATATTCATTTGAGTTGGGGGAGTCATAGTAGTGTTGGTAAGATGGTTCATGAGATGTCTCAATATATTTTGAAGCACTTACTTCCTTGATTAAGGGTAATGTGGTACTAGGAACACCAATCTAAATCAGTTGAAACCCAAGTCCTAAGCCTTTCGGCCACTGAGAAACAAAGATTGGTTCAATCCTCCCATCTTGATTTAAGCTTAAACCAATCTTTCCATTATATCCCTTTCTCTGCATGATTGTGAAAAATTTGCCATATAGATTTGTAGGAAAGTGAGCAAGTGAGAGAGGTTCTTCATTATCTTCCCTATACAGCCAAGAGGTGACATCTTCTGTATTTACGACTTCTTTGCTTAATTATCCCCATTTAGTGAAAGTTGTTGTGGGAGGAATGTGTATAGTGACCATAGATTGCCTCCTATCTGGTGTAGGTAAATCGTATGACTTAGGAGGAATCAAATGGCTAACACAATAAGATGTCTTCATGTAATATTCTCCACAACCCTTTTCTTGGATCTCAACCTTAGGAGTGGTAGGAAATAAAGGTGAAGTGGATGTGCTAGTGAGAGTGGATGGAATGACATAGTGAGATGAATTGGATGATGAAGCCTCTTAGTTTACTGGCACTTGGCGTTGGGGTATCTCTTTTAGATTGGTGCAATATTGGAATGGATCTGGGTCACCATCTATAGTTATTTCAGTGCCATTGTAAGGGAATTTGAGACATTGATGATACGTGGAAGGGACTGCCTTCATGGCATGAATCCATGGCCTGCCTAGCAGAAGGTTGTATGGAAGGGTGAGATCCAAGACCTGAAATTTTGTCTCCATTACTGTAGGACCAATTCTGATAGGAAGTGTTACCAACCCCTTTGATTTTCGTTCCTCATCATCATAAGCTTTAATGACAATACTTTTGGTTGTGTCTACACATGCTTCCGAGAAACCTAATGCCTTAATCAGTTTTAAAGTGCACAAATTTAACCCTGCTCCTCCGTCTACCAAAACTCGTCTAACTTTGGTGTATTCAACAAGGACTTCAAGATGTAAAGGGTCATTATGATTTGTCTTTTCAATTTCACAGTCTTGTTCAAAGAACATAGAATGATGATTATTGGTCAAGTAGCCTACCATTTCTTGGAAACAATTGACATCAAGATCATTAGGGATAGTGGTTCTTTGTAAAGCTTTATCTAAAATGGATCGACACTTAGGGGAGATACGTAACAGTTCCAAGATTGAGATTTGGGCTGGGGTCTTCCCCAATTGGTGAAGTAGGTTATATTGTGACTTGGAAGGTTGTGGTGTTTGTTGTGATGGAGGACCTTGGATAGTGATTTTAGTACAATGAGTGTTGACAGCACACTTAGGAATTGGATTGATGGTAATGGTATTGATATACTCATCGGCGACATGAAGGTGATTTATGATTTTTCCACTATTATAATCATGCTTGATATTTGCATAGTTGGTAGGCATATTGGTTTTGTTACTCAAACTGGGGACATTTCCTTTCCCATGGTCATGTAGTGGATCAGAAAAGACTTGGTGATCAGTGTTTGATGACTTTTGTTTCTGTTTGCTAACTTCAATAATTCTTTTTTCGACAAGATCCTGTATGATATTTTTCAGTTGGCGACAATTTTGTGGGTTATGTCCCTTAGTTCTATGATAATCACAAAAGGAATTGTTATCCCACCAAATTGGTTTAAATTGTCCTGGATCATATTGTCTTGGCTCTTCAAGCTGTATAAAATTATTTTGTAATAGTTGTTTAAATACGAACTCGATGGGTTCCCCTAAGGGAGTGAACTCACATTTTTTAAACCTCCTATGTTTTTGCGGATGTTGAGTATTTTGGACCATGTTGGGAGGTTGATTGATGAAATTAAGCGTGTTGGCAGAAGGGTTAGGTCCTTGTAATGTGATGATTGGTCTTGCTTGTACAGTTTTAGCATCAACTACCCCATCATTGGTAACGTTTTTGTTTTGAAACCAAAATCTGTTTGTCATTGGGGGTGTTTTGCACTATTGGATTTCTATTAGATGTCAATGTCTTAAGTTTGACTTTTTCAATGAGTTCCTTTTCTATTATAACCCCTTATTCTACTAGTTCCGAAAAGGATGTACAACAATGTACCCTTAAGTTACTCCTTAGTTTTGCATGCAAGTTTTCCTGGAACATAGTGACTTTTTTATTTTTCAAGTATCTCGACAGGACACTGGCTCGCTATAGTCCTCCATCTCTGGAAGAAAGCGATGAAATTTTATCCCTCATCTTGTGTTGTGTGACACAAGGTTACTATATTTACCTCATGGTCTATGTTGAAGGAGAATTGCTCAAAAAATTTCTCAGCCAGTTCTCCCCATGATTTGATGCCATAGTCTAGACCTGAAAACCACTCAAGTGTAATTCCTACAAGATTTCTTGGAAATAGTCTCATAAGATATGTGGGTTCATAAGCGACATCTATGCACATGGTAGAAAATTTCCTTATATGTTCTATCAGGTTTCGTTTTCCATTGTACTTAGGGAGATTTAGTATGACATACCTGTGAGGGAAAGGTGTCATGTACAATGATTTATCAAAGGGAAATGGGCATATGTCCTTTGTTGAAGAGGATTTCTTAGTTGACACTGCCATGTTATCCATTTGTGTTTGTAGTGCATGCATTTGTGTTTGCAAGACATCAACCTGGGTTAATGATGTGTTGGGAAGATTACGCGAATCTATGTATGTATTAGGAAATCCAAGGTTTCGTGATGGGTTTTGATTGAATGTTGGTATTTGATATGGATTTGGATTTTGAATGTTGGTGAATGTGTTCTGATTCAGAATCTGTGTGAATGGGTTCTGACTACCAATCTCATAGAATGGATTCTGATTCAGAATTTGTGTGAATGGGTTTTGACTGCCAATCTGAGAGAATGGATTTTGACTACCAACTTGGGAGAATGGATTTTGACTACCAACTTGGGAGAATGGATTCTGATTGCCATATTCGAAAGAGGGAATCCCTCATGTCTGTGTAGTTTGCGGTATAGTAATAGCAACATGAACACTAGGTATGGCCGTTGACTGTGGTATGGTACCGGTGACACTGACATCCAGTGTAGAAGCTGACATTTTAGATCTTTTATTCCCAACAAGAGGACCGAAGGGAGTGGACGATGATGCCCCTACAGTGAAATTAAATCCCAATGTCATGCCAGATGTACCAAATGGAGACATATGGACTGTCGTACTTTGTGTAGGTATGCCAAGAAGAAGAATAAGAATTTATTTAATTTGACAAGAAGAAGGATAATGTTAATTAGTAACATAATTAAATAAAAAGTGTTTATTTAATTAATCAGATAGAATAAAGAAAATGTGATTTAATTAATAGAAGAATTAATGTTAAGGTTAATTAATTAAATAATTAGATTTATTTAATTAATAAAGAACTAAAGACTTTAGAGAATAATTAAATAATTGACATTATTTAATCATGACCATAGAAACACAAATTATGAAGAAATTGAAGTCGCAGGCTTAGACTAGATTTTGGTGTCTGCAGTTTGTTGAAGTTTAGGAGAATCTAAAGCTTCAAGGGAGTATTCTTTGGAAGGTTTGGTTACTTGTTTGAATGACTCTCCTTCCTCAAATTTTCCTTTAGGCTTTGAATTCACAAAATTTTGCAGAAATTTCTCCCATTTCCTTTTTGGTTTCTTGCGAAAATGATATTTGCATATCAATTGAATAAGGCCATGGTGTTTGAATGGATCTACTCCAATTTTATATTTTTCTATCATGCTAGTGATAGAGTCACATAGGAATGTTGGAAAATTAACCCTAAGAGAAGGGTCTTCAGCACCATGGCACAAATGGGTAAGCAGCTAAAAAGGGGGACCTACTACCATTGCTACTTGTCCTTCATAGGTAAAATACTTAATTATCTGAACTACAACAGTTCTCCAAGGTTCTGGGATGGAATTTTTTTGGAAACCTTTATTTTGTCCTCTAGTACTCATAGTTATCAAAGGTTGAGGCTCTCCTTCTCTATGAAATTATTCTACCATTCTTTGATAAGTGATATTAGTAGTTTTCATCAAATTAATGCCTCTATTTTCAAGACCAGAAAGACAAGAAATAATTTTAGGATGTACCCGGAAACACTTGCCATGTACTACATTTTTCCTTCAACAATTTTTTTTGTAAATTCCTTTACTAACTATTCGTTATGCCCCTCAAACTTCTTTATAAATTATAGCCACCCAAATTTTTGAAATAGGCCTGCAATGCTGCCCAATGCCAACAATTTATCTATTGAAGTTGGGTTGGAATTCTTTTTAGCTCCTCCCATTCTATTCTTCACTTACTGCTCTGCTCAATTCTACGTAAGTGCTATGATGCTCAAAGAAACCTTGTTTAAACAATTGAATTACAAATGGAAGAGAATACAATTTTGATACAACCAATGGGAGAGTAATTAATTGTCTTACTTGATCTTTGTTGTATAATCATGATGGTTTTGCATGGGAAAATGCACAAATATTGTTGTACTTCAAGCAATCATGCAATGGAATAATTCACCTCGTGCCAATTAATTATTCTTTATTCAAAATAACTACCTCCTTTAAGAAAAAATTGTACGTACCTTACGTCTTGTCACTAATTTGAACATCACTTATCTTTGCTGATGTAATGGTATGAGTGCATGATTTGGCAGGGGTGGTGGCAAATTTATTATGACGTGGATGGGACAACTAGTAAATGGTGGAATTATTATGATGGAAAAGTTGTCAATTTTTTTTTACTTATTATGAAAGGATATGGTAATGTAGGTGAAAGGGAGGAATGACAATATAGGGCATGGATTCCAAGGTGATAACAAAATTTTGAAAATGGACATGTGTATGACATTGGAAAAATCAAAGCATTGGGAAAATAAAAGAATTTACAAAAATTCAAAGCATTGTTGGAAGATGCGGTTGGGGTGAAGGATGAATAATTATGGAGCAAGGTAAAAGATGTGCCCGAAATGTAAGAAGTGAAGTGGCAAAGTTTTGGAGAATCACTGAGAGATGTCATTGGAATATAGAAACAAATTTTCCAGAGAATCATTGAAAGATGCGGCCGGAGTAGCAACAAAACAAGTTCTGGAGCATCGCCGAAAGACGTCGCTGGAAGAAAGAAACAACAAAATTCTGGAGCATCACTGAAGGATGCAACCATAATGCAATAAGAAAATTTCTAGAGCATCATCGAAAGATACGGCCAAAATAAAAAAGAAGAATGTGGAAGTTTGGACTCAGACCTTTTGGAGCACTATTGAACAATATGCCAGACTGTAGGAGAAAAGCAAGGAATGACACGAGTTGGACATGCAAGTTCCAAATCACTACAACAACTGAGCCAACAAGTTCCAGAGCATCGCAACACCCAAACTAACAAGTTCCAGAGCATCATAGCAAGATGCACCAAAATTTATGCTTGATAAAAATGAAGTCCTGCAAAATGGAAATGAAATTTAGCCAAGTCCAAAAGATGAAAAATTGAAGAGAAATGCTCTAAAGGAAAATAAATTCATACACATGAAAATTATTATATATATATATTTTTTGATAGGAAAAAATAAAAACTAAATTGACTCTACCGTAGTAGAGTCAATGTATTAGATTTCTCCCTACATTTCCACCATTTTTGTAAATTCTTCTTTATTAATAGGTTTATGGTAGATGCATAATTGATGACCATTAACTAGAAGAGTTCAGGTGTCACCATCAATGGGCTTCAGCTGTATCGTGCCATTTGAAAATACCTCAGAAATTTCATATGGGCCAAGCCAATGAGTTTTGAGTTTTCCCTGGTGATCTTTGTATCTGGAATTGAATAACAACACCCAATCCCCATTATGGAAGTCTCTCTCCTTAATATGCTTGTCATGTCAGACTTTGTGTTGTTGTTACACCAACTCAGTTTGATGGACAACATCCAAATGGATTTCATCCAACTCACTAAGCTATAAGACTCTTTCTTCATGGGCTCATTTAAGATCTATACCTAACTCCATGGCTATTCTCATAATTTGGAGTTCAAATCCAATGGGTAAGAGAGGTTTCTTCCCAAAAACTAGCTCGTATGGACTAAAACCCGTGGTTGATTTCCATGTTTTGTTATAAGCCGAAACAACTTCAAGTAGTTTCCTAGCCCAATATTTCCTTCCTGATGAAACTGTTTTTGTTAAAATATTTTCTATCTCCCTATTAGTGACTTCCACCTAACCATTTGCTTGAGGGTGATAGGGTGATGAATTCTTATGGCTTACTTGGAAATGATTGGTGAAGGCTAACAGAACCTTAGACATAAACTGAGGACCTTGATCTATGACAATTGTCCAAGGGGATCCAAATCTGAGGAAAATTTTATTGTACAGGAAATCAACTACCTGTTCCTCCCTAGCAACTTGTAGAGCTTGAACTTCTACCCACTTAGTCAGATAGTTAGTATAGACCAAAATGTGCTCTTTTCCTTGTGAAGTAGGGTCTATAGGACTGATAAAATCCAATCCCCATTTCTCAAATGGTTCAAGGAATACTTGAGGTTGCAGGGGCATTTCATTGGATGTAGTTGGTCTCCCTACCCTTTGACATTCATCACAATGGTGAACATATTTCTTGGCGTCCCTATGCATAGAGGGCCAATAATACCCTGCACCTGAAATCTTATGGGATGTCCTCTTAGTTGAATAATTCCCTCCTAAAGGATCATCATGGCAAGCTCTAAGGATACTATAGGTCTCCTCTACCCTAACACAATGTTGTAGAACCATATTAGGTCCACATCAAAATAGAATCCCATTGATCCATTTGAAAGGGGTGCTTTCTTTGACAAGGTGTTTCTTATGTTTTGATGTAAAATCAGGTGGTACTTCTGAGGTGGCCAAGTAGTTGGAAATATCGAAAAACCAAGGAGTTTTAGTGGAGATGAGAAACAAATTTTCATCTGGGAACTAATCCTGTACCAAATCACAATCACCATCATCTTGTTTAATTCAAGATAATAAATTTGCAACTACATTGAATTTTCCTAGTTTTTCAATAATTGTTATGTTGAATTCCTAGAGCAGCAACAACCACCTGATTATCCTCCCATTCACTACAATTTTTTTCATGAGATATTTGATGGCCAAGTGATCTATATACACCATTACTTTGTATCTTGTGATGTAGTGTCAAAATTTCTTAATGGCATGTACTACAACTAGGAATTCTTTCTCTATGGTGGTGTAATTTTGTTCAGTGAAGGTCAAGTTTTTACTGATGAAATAGATAACATATTTTCCCCCATTCTAATATTCTTGTCCTAATACCACTCTAATATCATCATTAGATGCATCAAAATAAATATGGAATGGAAGGTTCCAATTAGTTCCATGAAGGACATGAGCAAAGATGAGTTTCTCCTTGATGATTTCAAATGATGATTGACACTCAGGTGTCTAGATAAACTCAACATTCTTTTGGAGAAGGGAAAACACAGGGGTTGCAATCTTGCTGATTTTTTCTATAAATATTTGATAGTATCTAGCATGCCATAAGAAACTTCTAACATTAGTCTATGTTTTTGGGGTCACAAGTTGTTGTATCACTTCAATTTTCTTAGGATTGACTCTTATCCCTTTAGTCGAGATGTGGTGTCCCAGTACTATTCCTTGTTCTACCATTATCAAACATTTTTTGTGGGTTAGGGACAAACAATGATCCTCACATCACTTCAACACTTTGTCTATATTTTGGAGGGCTTCATCAAAACTAGACCCATACATAGTGAAGTCGTCCATATAAGCTTGCACATACTCATTTACCAACTCAACAAATATGGCCAGGATAGCTCTCTGAAATGTTGCAGGAGCATTGCATAGCCCAAAAGGAAGAACTCGATATGAAAATGTTCTTCAAGGGAAAGTAAAAGTTATTTTATCCTGGTCTTCTATTGGTACCTGTATCTGGTTATAACCATTGAATACATCCATAAATGAGAAATATTTTCTCCCAACCAAGTTATCCAAAACTTGGTCTACAAATGGTAGGGGAAAATAATATATGTGGGTTGCTTTATTAAGTTCCCTATAGTCTAGGCACACTCTCCACTTCCCATTTTTCTTTGGAACCACACCAAAGGTGAAACCCATTTTCTATCAGAAATGGGATAAATAAAACCCACTTGTAGGAGTTTCTCAATTTTAGTTTTAACTATGTCTTTCAAGGAAAGATTGAGTCTCTGTTGTGGTTGGCGAATAGGTCAAAAATCCTTGGTGTAGATATGATGAGTACACACACTTGGGTGTATTCCTCTCATATCGGTGTAGTCCCAAGCAAAAGCTTTAGATCTATTCACCAGGATATCAAACAATTTGTGTTCAACCGACTCGGTCAACCAACTATTAATGTTCAAAGTTTTTCCTAGCAGCAGCATAATGGTTTTAATACCTAGATGGTTGGATGTGACAGTGTACATTGGTTTTGTCAAAGTGTTAAGGGGACAACTATGAGGTATGGTTCTATGAAGTCTAGAAATATCTTCAAAGAAATGGTCCATTTTTGGAATGATATTTGCCAGAGGACAAGGCAATCCCATGAAACTGGTGTTATTGAATTTAGTGTGTTCTATGTTGATAGGTTGTCCTAGGATCTCTTCTACGTCCAACATCTCCTCATCACTTGAATCCATGGTAATATTTTCCATGTTTTTTTCCAATTCGTCCTCCAATTCTTCACCATGTTGTTTGATGACTACCATGGCTAGTGAAGCTAAGTTTTCCTATCCGTTGGGACTTTCTGGTTCAGCCACCCATACTTTATTATATTCAACAAGCTTGGCGGGAGGATACAAGAATAAATGTTTTCTATTAGCACCATGTGAAATGGTCATTCCTCCCTCTCTGCAGTCAATTTTGGCTGCAATAGTAGCCAACCATGGTCTTCATAGAATTATTGGATAACTATCTTTGGGTGTAAGGGATTGAATTATTTGAAAGTCCATTGGATATTCCCATCCATCAACCTTAACAAGAACATTTATGATGACACCCTTGGGAATGGCTATGGATTGGTTTTCCATTTGCAAGACTACACTTGTGGGGCATAAATCAGTGAGTCCCAAATTTTCCATTACATCAACAGTTAGTACATTAATGGCTACTCCTAGGTCCATAGTGCATTAGGTATTGCTACCTCATTGATTGTTACTATTATAAGTGGACTACGCGGGTCATCATATTTCAGAGTAGTGGTCTTTCCAGCCAAAAATTCAGCTAGATAACCATTTATGTGAATGGTATTTATCCATTTTGGTTTCCTCCCTAGAGTTTTGATACACAATTGTTTGATCATTTGGTTTAATTCATGGATCTCCTTAATTACTTGTAGCAAAGGAACCTCAATTTGTAGCTATTTTATTTCTTGTATCAATGCAGTTTCGGTGGGCATGGACTTTCTAGAGTATCTTTCACAGTGGTTCATTTCAGAAGCTTCAAAAAAGGTGCTTGAGTTTTGTCTTTAGGAGTGGAATTCTTTAAAGAATCAGTTGGGGGTTGATCCCCCTCCTCCTGAGGTAGGTCGGAAGCTCCACCTGGAGATAGTGGGAAGGTCTTGTTTTGAGTACTTTTTGAGGTTTGCTCTATAGATGTGGGAGTTTCTTTAGCCGTATTAGCAAACTCCTTAATAGGCTCGTCTAGGATTTCAACAATAGTAGGTGGTTGAGGTGTTTTTCCAGATCTTAATTGCAGATTTCCACAATAGATAGCGTTAAGTCTAGTAACATTGTCATGTTCTATGGAATACACTGGGGTATTCTAACGATTGTTCTTTGGGTTCGAAACAGGCTGCATCAAAAGTTGTGGTTGATTAACTTGCTCATTTTTTTGAGTGTTCTGGGAAGCTGGTAAAATATTTTGCCATTGACTAGGCATTATTCTAGGACTAGTATAAAATTGATTTTGAGGTTGATTCCATTGAGGAGCAGGATTTTTAGGATACCACTATTGTTGAGTCTGGTTGGGCCATTGAGGGTTTTCCCAAGACTTATTTTCCCATTCATGTGGTCCCCAAGGGTAAGTTCCCAAATTAGGTGGTGCTTGAGTTGGTGCCTGACACTAGGGTGCTTCCCATTGATTATTTTTCCAATTGGTTTGAGGTCTCCAGTTAGGGTTTGAATTTTGGCCATAGGAAAAATTTCCTCCAATTCTTTGATTTACCAAGTTGATCTCTTCCTCAACCAAAGATTTTCTTTTCTTAGAATTCTTGATGGCATTCAAAATCTCACACTGTTCAGTGGGATGGCTCTTCTCATAAACTTGACAAACATCAATTTTGTCAATTTTTTCCAAAGGGCATTCCCTTAATAGATGTTTGTTTTGGCACCTAGGACAGTAGACGGATAAGGTCTTAGGGTTTCGTGTTTTATCCTATATTTCATCCAACATTGTATTTAACTGAACAAGAATGTCAGTTTTAAGATTAGCTATCTCCTCACCCAATTTTCCTGTCTCATTAGAACCTTTAAAAAGAGTAGACTTTTGAATACCTCCTTGAGTACGAGAGAAATTTTAACATAATTCAGTGATATCATTGAGTCCTAGTTGGGACACATCTCCTTTTCCCATTAAATCTAGGCTCATTCAAACATCTTAGTCAAGACCTTTGAGAAATATGGTCTTCAGAATCTCTAGGCTTATGGCTTCTCTGCCATATCATTTAGATAAGAAGATAAACCTATCTAGGTAATCTTCTAGGCTTTCATATTCATTTTTCCTTAGTTTGAACAACTCTTCTTTCTTATTGTTGATCCTATAGTAACTTTGGTATTTATCCAGGAAGGTAGACTCCATGTCATCCCAGGAGGTTATCGACCCTGAAGCTAATCCCTTGAACCAACACATTGCTAATTCTTTCAGAGTAGAGGGAATAAGCTTTAGTTTTTGGTTATCATTCTTGTAGTCATATGTCTGACACATGAATTTAAACTCAAATAGAGACTAATCAGGGTCTTCAAAAGAAAAACCTTAGAAGGTTGGAAAGAAGGCTGGAAAAATATTTTTCATAGTTATCTCGTCATCTACATCGATATCAATAGGATAAGAGAATGTGCATGATGTTGAAGGGAATTCATTCCTCTTCAAAAAAATTCTCAAATGGGTGAGGCTCTGAGGTTTGCAAAGGAATACACTCCTCTACAACTATATGTTCTTTTTTTGGGGTATGCAAGAAGGTCTCAGGTTGATCCTGCTTGATCAATTCTTTAATAAGTTCTTGATCTAAGACTTCTTCCTCCCTACTTGTGGTTGGTACGTCGTTTGGGGGGTTTTTGGTATGAATCTTCTGTGGGGGCCTTGTTTCCCAACCATATAGAAAAGGAAGCTTGAGGACTATTTTTGTGCCTAAAAGAGGTATTCAAGATATCTCCTACTAACACTAGAAAAGGAAGGTCCTTGGAAACGATGCCAAAAAGTGATAGGATGTCATTAGGTCCTATCTCTTTAGTTGAAAATGCATCAATTGTATCAACTGGGTTGTGTTCAGAGGCTATATGCAATAGAAAACATCTTGACTATCTCTCTCAAATTTTCTAAATGTTTTGGAACAACTGTCAATGAAACTTAAACTAAGAGCCAGTAAACTAGAAAGTAGGAAATTATTAATCTAGAAAGCATAACAATTAAACTAGAAAGCATGGAGATAATTAAACTAAGAAGAATGTAAATTGCTGAAAAGGAAAAGCTTGTAAATAAACTATGAACATCTAACTAACAACATATAGCAAACTTAACAACCTACTACTAACATCTAGTGGTTAACTAGTGGTTAAAAAAAAAAACTTAACAACTTGCAACTAATAATGAAAGTAGGTGCTCCAAAACTTTAGATAACATAATTAAAAGATTATAGACTCGATCTACAACCTTTGGATTAACTTAATAGAGCTTGACACATGAAAATAAACTTCACTAACAATTATTATTTACAAAATGAAGACAACAAAATTAAAAATGGAATACTTATCTATCTACTCTATATTCCCTCGAATGACCAACTCTCAAGTGCTCCTACACTTAGCTCATATCACATACACTTTGTAACTTCAAGATTACTCCATTCAAGATGATTCCATTCACAATACTAATAACTTAGAATGAGATGGGAAAAACTTTCTTTATTCATATTGAAAGTATATCTTAGAAACATAGTTTAAGAACACATTATGACAACATAACGATATCTCTCCTGTATCATTGCTTCTGACAGTTACATACTTATACAAAAGTGTTGGACGCAAGCAACACTGAGAGGGGGGGTGGATCAGTGTTGTGCAATTTTTAACATTATTAATCTATTCTCTCAAGTGTCTAAAACATTCAATCAAAAGAAAGATGCATGAACATAGAATAATAAGCCACAACACCATAACACAAGGATTTTTATGTGGAAACCTGGTTAAGGGAAAAACCACGATGGAGGTCAATCCACGAATTTTGAGTACTCAAAATATAAGTGTTTTACAAAATGGGAATTCACTTGCATTCAGGCACACTGCCTAGAGCTCACTACTCAAAATGAGGAAGGCTCACTACCTTACAAAAGATTTGGATTACAAAAAAAGGTTGAACTAAGAAGATAGCATCTACAAATGCCTAATTATAGTTACGGTTAGGCTCATAGATTAGATTGTGGACCTTCTGTCTGATTCTGCACTTCGCTCTACTCTGCCTTAATTCACTTCACAAAAATCCTCTCCTACACAAATGAAAATCACTCAACTTATCTTCTGATATTCACATACACATCAGCAGATATCAAACTCTCACACACAATTATCAAAATAAATTAACCGATCTCATATATATATCCGCTACCAAGAATTCAATTGCTATATGCCAACTTTATTAAGATAGAAAATTTCTTCCAACTGTCGGCTCAAATCATGAACAATATTTAATGCATATCCACCAAAGTCGGCCAAAGCATAGTTAGGACCCAAAACAAAATCTCCAACAAAAAAATACTTCAAAAAAAATTTCCTTACACATTTGCAACACCCAACATTCACTTAGTCGACCTTCAAACATTGTTGAATAGAAACTCGAATGACCGAATCTCCTAGCTTGTACACTACTAGATTCAACAACACAAAACTCAAGAATAACACATTTCATATACCCAATGACTTTCCTTGGGATCCACAAACAAAATTGATAAACTAATAATGCAAACCACTGGACAGATTCAACTTCAGTCGGATACCCTATTCTTCACTCTATCTTCTGGTAAAGTCAGATACTGCAATGTGGACTGGATCAATGACTTCAGTTGCCATCAATGAAAACACTAGAAGCCATATGCCAACAATCTCCCCCTTTGGCATTGATGACAACACTTAGTGAAAAATGACTAAATGACTAAGTGTTGGAACCTTCAAAACTTGAAAATGCCATAGCTGACAAAACTCAACAAAACTCCCCCTAAGTTTGATAAGGAATTTTTCACTACTCTCTCTCCCCCTTTGAAATCAATGACAAAAATATAATAAAAGATTTTCTCTCCCCCCCATGAAGTGTAACCAAAAAGTTACTTATGCAAAAACTTGAAGAAATACAACTACTATTTGAAGATTATTTTGAAATTTTCCTTCATCTTCAGAAGAAATTTCTTCCACGCTTCCACTACAATCCTGGTGATTATGATCATGCTATTGTTTTCAAATGTCCAGTTGATAATCTTGATGAGGGAATCCATAATGGTAAAGGAATCTTCCAATACTTCTCCCTTCCTTAGTAACTCGATCAATTTTTCCAACCTGCATTCAGTTATATCCTTCACTTTCCAAAAGGTGTCAACAATCTTGTTCTTGGTGTTTTGAACATTTGTATGCTCTGTCTGTAATTCCTGAATCCTTTTCCTGATTGCATCATCATGATCCCGAGACATGTTAATTTTTTTTCCAATATTGTTTAGCTCTGTTTCAATTTGTTCAAGCTTCTCTTTGTACTTGCTAATTGCATGAGGCAATTGAAGACAATAGTTATAAATGTTGTTTGTTGTGCTTATAAATTTCCTTTGTTCATTCATGTGCTTTTTCAGCTTAGTAAGTGACAATCTATACTATTTCTTTAGGTGTAGGATCACTTCTTCTTCTTCCTTATTTTGAGACTCAGAGTCCATGATTTCCTTGATACATTCAATCATCTCTTATGGAAAATTATTCTACAAAATCTCCAGTTTGATATGATTGTGCACAAGATGAGCACTTAGTATTCTTAAGATCATGTCCTACTCATATGAAGGTCTGATACACCATATATCACAATTTTTTGCATTCCATCTTCCTCATGGATAAGCTGCAATAACTCTTCCTTGGTTAGATCACCTTCTCCTTCACTTCCTTCTTTATTTTCCTTTTCTTGTTCTGGTTCAGCTATTTCCAGTTCTTTTCCTAGGTTGTCCTCAAATTCCTTATCAGATTCATCATTTGGTATGTCCACAATTACTTGTTCTTTTCCTTTCTCTTCAAATTTTTAAGTCTTACATGCTGGTGATGTATAGACATCAACTTATTTTTCTCTTCTCTTCTTTCTCTCTATCTCATCAGAGGAGGAACCAACTTCAAGTTCTCTTACCAGAATGGAAACCTTGGTTGATCCAAACTTCCTTAACAGACCCTTAAAGAAAATTTCATACACTTGATCATAGTTTTCTAAATTGTTAGAGTATATGTAAATTTGTTTGCAAACTGGTTCACTTTCTTCCCATGTTACATTGTCATTTAGGGGTAAGCAATTTAGAAAATACATCATAAGGAATGTAACCAAAGTACCGAACCTAAAGGGGTAACCTATCTCCTTTTTCAATTGCATGTTCTCCATAAATTGATCTTTCAGTAATCTGCAAAGATCAAAATCTTGATCTTACATTATCATCTTGTGTGAAATGTAAACAACGCCTGTCAAAGTTGCACCTTCTCTGTTTCTAAAAAATATTTTGTAGGATATTCCATGCACAATGTACCTTTTGATTGAATCTTTGATTGCAAATATTATCAATGCCCTTTGATCTCCAGTTACTCCAGTTAGGGTTTTGACTTCTTTATTTCAAATTGACTTCTTCCTCAACACATCCCCAACTTTGCATAACCTAGTTATAGCTGCAATTGCTTCTTTTGAGATATGATAGAATTTATCTAGAGTTAGAATGCCATCATTCAATCTGTCCAGAATAAACTCAATGATTTCTACATTTCTAAAATAGGGAAATTCACTCCAAATATCCAAGCTCTTGTGTTTTTCCTCTTTGAACCATTTCAATTCATCATGCAACAAAATGTTTCTTTCAACTCTAATCTTCTCACTACTATACTCATCTAGTTTTATCATTCCTTTGATTTTTCCCATTTTCCCTTCCGTACACATGTCTTGAAAATACCAAAGAAGTTCTTCAACCGCACACCAAATTAAAATTTCTCAATATAACAGAAGTACCTGATTGATTAGGGTTTCGTCACCAAATCTCTTTACACTTTCAAAATTCTGATGCAGAGTGCTCTCCTTCTTTTCTTCGACACAAAGTGGAAAATGAGGGTTTCAAGTTTCCTTTTATAACTCGTACACCTAACTTTTGTTGTAATAAATGCTTTTTTCGTATCTTATCCGGATACCCTATTTTCTCAGTCTGTGAGAGATAACTCTTCTGCGGATCGTCAATTCATCCTTTCCAACTATTCCAACAACATCTACAGATCATTAGTGTAACCACTGCACTCATCCACATCCTGGTTTCATTTACCGATAGGGGGTTTGAAAGATTTTCTTGACAGCTCCCCCTAGGCCAAAGGCCTAGAACTAATTCCCGAAGGAATTACCAGAAGTAGGTTTTGGTGTTGGCCCATTTCCTACAACAGAGGGATAGTTCTTCACCCATGTATTCTTCATCTGATCTCTTATTTCATCCACAATTACTTTCCCTTTTCCTTTATCATCTTTCTACGTATTTTTTCCTTTGTATACCAGACCTCTTCTATCCATATTCCTATTTCTGCAAAATCTTGCAATATGACCATATTTGTTGCAATTTAAACACACACCATTTCTTTGTCTAGACCAATCACTCCATTGATTTCTTCTTTATCTACATTGGTTAGCAATATTCCCAAGTCTTCCATAGGTATAACATCTAACACTCCTATTAACAGAGTTGTTTGACACATTTCTACATTCAATTGACTTGTGACCTAGCTTATTGCAATTGAAACACTGACCAGAAAATGATGAATCATTGGATTTCATTTTACTTCTACATTGAGCAGCCATATGACCAAATTTATTGCAAGAAAAAAAGTATCCATTAAGCTTTTGAGCATTAGGTTGTCTTATCGGAAGCCTTTTTGCTTTGTTCATTTGATTACCTTGCCTAAAATACCTTTGTCCAAATCCAGAACTTTCTCCTTTCTTATAACCAAGACCTCACTTATCATTTGCATTCTTCTATCCTTGAGTCAGCTCATCAAGCTTCACTGAGCTAATCTTGAACTTCTCCTTGTATTCATTTGCAATAGTAAGTTCATCTCTGAGAATAACAATATGTTTTTCAAGCTCTTCTTCATTGTTTCTAGATTGTTGTAGTTTAATTTCTAACTAAATGAATTCTCCATTAATTTTGCTACATTCATCAAATCTCTCTTTTAGGGACTGGGCAAGATTTTCCTCATTCTTCTTTCTTTCTTCAATCTCCTTAGTCATCTTCATCACCATAGATTCCATGTCATGCTTTAGGGTAGCATTTTCTTTAGCAAGCTTTTCACATATTTCAGTTATTTCCTTCAAGGTTTGATTCAGGTGAACATCATCCATGATTTTTCTCTCTTTCTGCTTAATCCGATCATAGAGATCCTTTCTCTTCTCTCTAGACTTAATAATCTGATCCTTCAACTTCTAAATGAATTTCTCAGCATCCTTAAGATTGTCTCTCAATTCTCGAACTTCTGCTTTAAACTGATCAAGATCATCAAGTGCCACCAAAAGTTGTTGCTGAAGACTACCAAAGTCCATCACATTCCAAGATCCACCTCAAGCTGTAAGACTTCTTCTGAGGAACTTAGCTTTGATACCAATTGTTGGACTCAAGCAACATTGAGAGGGGGGGTGAATCAATGTTGTACAATTTTTAACATTATTAATCTCTTCTCTCAAGTGTCTAAATATTCAATCAAAATAAAGATGCATGAACATATAACAATAAGCCACAACACCATAAGACAAGTATTTTTACGTGGAAACCTAGTTAAGGGAAAAACTAGGGTGGAGGTCAATCCAAAAATTTTGAGTACTCAAAATATATGTGTTTTACAAAATGGGAATGCACTTGCATTCAGGCACGCTTCCTAGAGCTCACTGCTCAAAATGAGGAAGGCTCACTACCTTACAAAAGATTTGGATTACAACAAAAGGTTGAACTAAGAAGATAGCATCTACAAATGCCTCATTACAGTTCTGGTTAGGCTCATAGATCAAATTCCAGACCTTTTGTCTGATTTTGCACTTCACTCTACTTTACCTTAATTCGCTTCACAAAAATCCTCCCCTACACAAATGAAAGTAGCTCAACTTCTCTTCTGATATTCACATACACATCAACACATATCAAAATTTCACACACACTTATTAAAATGAATTAACCAATCTCATATATATATCCACTACCAAGAATTCAATTGCTATATGTCGGCTTCAATAAGATAGAAAATATCTTCCAACTGTCGGCTCAAATTATGAACAATATTTAATGTGTATCCACCAAATTCGGCCATAGCATAGTTAGGACCCAAAACAATAACTTCAACACAAAAATACTTCAAACAATTTCACCTTACACATCTGCAACACCCAACATTCACTTAGTCAGCCTTCAAACATTGTTGAACAAAAAATTGAATGACTGGATCTCTAACTCATACACTACTCGATGTGACAACACAAAACTCAAGAATAACACATTTCAAATACCCAACAACTTTCCCTGGGATCCACAACCAAAACTAATAAACTAATAATGCAAATCACTTGACAGATTCAACTTCAGTCGGATACCCTATTCTTCACTCTCTCTTTTGGTATAGTTAGATACTATAGTGTAGACTAGATCAATGAATTTAGTTGCCATCAATGACAACACTAGAAGCCATATGCCAACAAAAAATTGCTTAACAAGATCCTATAATTTAGTTGGTAAAGATTACTGTAAACATCCAAATTTGACCACTTCCACATGGTCAAACTCGTCTACTTTATTCATCTATTTCGTCAATATTAATTAAATGATTATTTAATTAATATTATATCGTTCTACCTAAAGTATCTAAAATATTTAATTTAACAATTAAATAATTTACTTTACAAATTTTCCTCTCTAAATTAAATAAACATATCAATTTATTTAATTTAAAACCAATTTTAAAATCTTCCTTTTTCTCTCACCTTGTCACATCCTCCATAACCCTCTTCTAATCTGGATTAAGTTAACTAATCAATGATTAGGATGTGCTCACCTTAATCAGGATTAATGTCACATCCTCCATAATCTCCCACTTGCTTCTAATCCTTCATTAATTTTCTTAATCATGTATTTGTACAACCTTAATCTAATCCCCTTTCTACATTTAGGATACCTTTTTTGGTCAACCTTCACATTTTCCACATTTAGCATTGACCCTCTTCCCCATGTGAATTTTTAATTCACTTTTATTCATCCAAGATTCCTCTCTTCCCCATGTGAATTTTTAATTCATATTTATCCTTCCAAGACTCTCCTTATTCCCATGCAAGTTCTAGAACCTTTGACTTGTCACATCACTCACATGTGCCAAGTCTTCTGGAATCTTTGACCTATCACATCACCCACATGTGTCAAAATCCTACCTTTTTGGAGACCTTGTCTTATCCACAAGATTCTTCCAATCATGTGAATTTTTAATTCACATTTGTTTCTCCAACTACTTTCCTCTTCCCCATGGAGAATTTTGAGGAATTCTAAAATTCCTTAAGTGTCACTTTCATTCTCACTTGGGGACAAGAAGTTCCTTTTTGAGGAAATATTCTCATCCCCCAAGGTACTTTCAAAGTACATGTCCTTCCACATCATTTGTCCTTCTTCCACCTCATTTGTACCTTTTTTGATCTCATCCTACCCTTGGAAACCTCACCTTCGACATGTAATATGTGAGGGAATGTGAGTCCTCAACTCACCATAGCCCTCCTCTTGGCCTTGCTGGCTCAATCCTGACCATTGAATTCTCTAGAGAATTCAAATTTTCTTATAAATACCCCCTCTTCTAATGCATTTCAACACTTTTAGGATTCAAGTACCCTCATGCTAGCAAAATTGTGAGTCATTCAAGCACGCTTTGCATTCAACCTATCTTGCATCTACACCTTCATTTTCACCATCATGGCATACCTAGCTTAACTATCATCTCATCTTGCATTCATCCATTTTCATCCATTGCCATCAAAAGGAGCATATATATCAACCAACATCAAGGGCCAACCAAGGAGATCGATACGAAATAAAGGTATAATCGCGTGTCTTTATTTTCCTTTTTTGTTTTCCTTAGGCTAATCATTGAGGTGGCCTAGTGTTTTAATTTTTGCATTCTTAGTTTAGTTTACATATTTAGAATAGAAAACGCTTGCATTCACATTTTGGCATGCTCGATGAGACCCACAAATAGATTCCTTGCATTTTACATTTTTTTGTTGTGTAAGTGTTTACAGGTTCTAGTTACAAAGGGGTGTACTTGCCCTTGACAACTGTAGACGGGTGTACCTGCCCTTGAACAAGACTCTGCTTTTTATTTTTAGTTCATTTTACTAACTATTTTCTACAGAGGGGCATACTTGCCCTCCTAGAGGGGCGTACCTTCCCTTGAACAACACTTTGCTTTTTATTTTTAGTTCATTTTACTAACTATTTTCTACAAAGGGGCGTACTTTCTCTCCCAGAGGTGCATACCCGGCCTTGAACAACACTTTTCTTTTAATTTTTAGTTAATTTTACTAATTGTTTTCTGCAGAAGGGCGTACCTTCCCTTGAACAACACTCTAATTTTTATTTTTAGTTCATTTTACTAATTTTTTTCTACAAAGGGGCATACCTGTCCTCCCAGAGGGGCGTACCCACCCTTGAACAACACTATTTTTTTATTTTTAGTTCATTTTGCTAACTATTTTCTGCAGAAGGGCATACTTGCCCTCCCAGAGGGGCGTACCTGCCCTTGAACAACACTATTTTTTATTTTTAGTTCATTTTGCTAACTATTTTCTACAGAGGGGCGTACCTTCCCTCCTAGAGGGGCATACCCACCCTTGAGAGGCACAGAGGGGTGTACCCACCCTTGACAGGTAGCAGAGGTGTGTATCTTCCCTAGACAGAGACCATTTTAAGGTAAAAATAGGGAGTGAGATTGCATTTTTAGGTTCCATTTTATTTGTTTTTTATTGGTACTAACCCTAACTTGTGTTGTTGCTATTTTGTTTGAGTTTTCTTAATATTTTTGCAACATTGAACCCTCGTTGAAGATCAAAAACATAAAACTCCTAACACGTTTGTTGTAGGACGAACGGGCCAAGTTTCTTAGTTAGTTTATTTTATGTTTCTTTACTATCTAGGCACATAGTCTAAGTAGGGGAGTCAAAAAATTTGCTTGATGTGTTTGTAGGTAAGCTATTGATGTATGCAATCCCCTTGTGCCATTTGGTGATCTTGGGTGAAGAGAAATCATAGCTTATCTAAGTCTTTTGTGTTACCCAAGGGGGTGTTACACAATTTAAGCTTTCCCCTTGCACTTCGTGTGAGCCTAGGGAGTAGCCGAAAATGGTTAGCATTCTCTTCTTAGCGGGACCTGCTTGGGGATTTCATGACCCCAAGGGATGATCCCAACCATATGTACCGACGAGGTATAAAAAGGGGGGAGAGCCAAAGCTGTACCCCAATCTAGTCACGTCATGTCTAGTAGAGTGTCGAAGCTAGGGTGATACCTAGATAGATGTGAAGAGTTGGTCTGAGCCTTTTAGTATCTCGCTGGGCTTCCTGACTCACGCTTGTGATGGGCTGGTGTTCATGATTTATGCCTCACGTATTGAGAGTATATCGAGGACTCCCTGAACACCTTGTTTATCCTAGATTAATAACTATGTTGGCCATACCTTTAACACTAATAGTATGATCATGTTGTATAATTTGTCTTCTTGTGTGAAACTGGTGAATTTTTGTCAAGTCAGCCTTATTGCTTGTTGTTTGAGTCCTTGCCATAGCTATTTTCACTAATTCAAGTCCAATTTTTTTGTAGAGGGGCGTACCTGCCCCCCAAAAGGGCATTCCTACCCTCCAAATGGTCAAATTCACCTCTCTCTTACCCGTTCCGAACATTCATTCACCTGTTCCAAACATCCGTTCACTCATTTCAAACCCCTGTTCACCCATTCTGAACATTCGTTCACTCGTTCCAAATATTTTTTCATCCTTTTCGAGTCACTGTTTCCTGTTCTAAGTACCTGTTTCATCGTTCAGGGAACCCATTTTACCGTTCGGGGAATCCGTTTTATTGTTTGGGGAACCCATTTTGTTATTTTAGGAAATCTATTTCATTGTCTTGTTTCACCATTCGGGGAACTCATTTCATCCTCTGGTGAATCCATTTCACCATTTGTCATGATCATTTTCCTGTTTTGATAGCTCGTTTGACCTCATATCTGATTTAAACAAGTATAAAAACAAGTTGAAGACTTAAAACCTTGTCGTTTGTTGTGATCTAAGCACCTTCATCCTCTTCCATCCACTCATAATTCATCCTTTAGTCCATTTGCATTTTCCAAAAGATCACTTAGTCATCACCCACATCATATAGGCACCTTTAAAGCATCTCTAAGTTTCATCATTCACCATCGTTCTTTTGATCCAAATCCCCTAAGCCTTGTTTTAAAGGTTATTATCCAAATTGACCTAGGTGTTTGAATCCGATCATTATCTTACACATAAATAATTGTCTTTGGCCCAATCAGTCCACTTCTATTGTGAGGTGGATTTGGTGCTCTAATTCATCATTCTTAGCCCAATCAATCCATTCCTATCTTGAGGTGGATTCGGTGCCATGATCTTCTATCTATCCTTCAATCCGATTGGCCAACACCTTAAATTACCTAGGGTGATTCCCGAACTAGGTTTAGACTCCCTTACACCATCCATCATCTAATCTCGTCAGTCATTTCATCAAATGATCCTGATTTATCATCTAATCCTATCAATCATCTAAACTCAATCATATCCACTCATCCCATTAATCCTTATCCAATTATCCAAATCTTAATCCTATCTAATCATCGATCTTATCCAATCATCCAATCATCAATCTTATCCAATCATCCCATCAATCCTTATCCAATTATCCAAATCTTAATCCTATCCAATCATCGATCTCATTGAATCATCGAATCATCCGATCATCAATCTCATCCAATCATCCAATAATCAATCTTATCCAATCATCCCATCAATCCTTGTCCAATTATCAAAATCTTAATCCTATCCAATCATCCAAATCAATGCTTATCTAATCGTCTGACCTCATCATCCCATCAATCAATCCTTTATCCAATTTAATCAATCTTCTAATTGTCATCCTTGCATCTTAGTCCACCCAATAGTTTTTCATTTTCATGTCCACTCAGACTAGATCACAAACCAAAAAGAAAATGACACAACAAGGTCAAATTTCCTAGTTGAACATCTCCCAAGATCCCAACAATGGTGCAAACATCTCCCAAGATCCCAACAATGGTGAAAACATCTCCCAAGATCCCAACAATGGTATAAATGCCTCTCAGGATCCTAACAATGGTGTGAATATCCCTCAAAACCCCCATAATGGTGCTTCATCACAATCTGACACTAATGGTTACAATACTTCACTACCCGGTGACAAAAACATGATCAATCAGCCTGAAGTCACCGTCGATGAATACTTAAGCAATCCCACTAATGTCCAAATGATAGATCACCTCCTCAATGAACATGGGGATAAAATCCTCGCCATTGTAATCATGAAGGGAGTCAAACCGCCATCTGGTTTTGACATGTCATAGTATACCAACACCCAGCCTCCACCAGTACATCAAGAACCACAAAATATTCCTCAAAATTCTGATGTTCCCGAAGGTACACCCATGGATAACTGGTATCATCCTAAGTTTGGAAATGTTGTGATACATCAAGTTTCCAATTGTCCTCCCATTCCATCTGCTTCCCCTACTGCATCATCTAATCCTTATGATCCCTATGCCTATGACATGCCACAAAAAATTTCGTCTGCCCCACCACTCCCACCTCGGTATCCTGGTCAACCACCCATCAACACTGGGGGCAATCCCTTTCTTGCATTGATGTCACCACCAGGACCTATGCCCACAGTAAATCTCCTAATGCCCCCTCAAGGTCATAATCCTCATCAATCCATTGCTTCACAAGCACCGCCATAGCATGCAGCTATCTCCTCACAAGGACCACCACAACATACTGCTACTATTTCAGTTCCCATACAACAACATCATTAACAACCCCTACAATAGAATATACCACAACAAAATGTTCCAAACCCACAACAACATATTGTCACCCATATACAACCTCCTCATTATACAATGCAAACTGCATCACACCCTCAACAACACATCCCATCTTGTCCGCCTCATCAACAATCACATACCCACATTCCCACACAAGCACAACATAACCCTCTCGTGCAATATCTCTACCATCCATCCAGTACATACATTGCTTATACTAATCCAAAAATCCATGTGACTGCTTAGAATTCGCCACGGATGCAACCCTCTCCTTACACAAACCCCCTGCAATCACACACCAATCGATATCAACAATAGTCTAATCCACAACGGCCTCCACATATCACACAACAACTCAATGTCACATATAATCACCAAACCCATCCCTATTATAATCAACAACAACCTTTGTATCAACAAGGTTCCTCATCCATGTCCTATGTGCAACAACAACCACCTCATCAACAGGGTGCTCAATCTACCTCTTATTATCAACAACAACCGCCTTATCAACAAGGGTCCTCCACATACTACCAAGCTCCACATAATACCCCATTCGCTTGATATTATCAACAGTCGCTACCTCAACAACAGGCACCCTCTGCCTCTTATTATCAAAATCCGTCATAATCATATCTGCCATACACTAATCAATATCAACCTACATCCTCATACAATCCATATGTATCACATAATCAATATCCACTTAATCCATCCAATCCAATTCCATCGGTCAATAAAGATCTTGAAGAACTCAAAGCTGCATTAAAAGACCTACAAGCGGGTACATCCAAGAAATCCTTTAAGTTTGAGGAAATTTTCCCATATCGATTTGATTCCTTGATTTCCCTTGTCCCCTTCCCAAAACATTTCGAGATACCCAAGTTTGAAAAGTATACGGGAACTAAGGATCCAAAATCCCATCTACAAGAGTTATATGCACAATGTTAGGATGTCCAACATAATGACAATTATCTATTGCGTCTGTTCCTAGAAGCTTAGGAGGAACAACCTTAGATTGGTTCATGGGTCTCAAGAAGGGGACAATTTCTTCATTCATGGATCTTTCTGAATAGTTTTTCAAAAAAATCTCCTTTAACTTGGAGAAAGACATTGACACTCTTGATCTCTTGAAGGAGAAACAACGTGATTGAGAATTTTTTTCTAAATACCTGCAAAGGTGGCGAGTTGTCGCTAGCCATATGAAGTCCCCTCCCAGCGAAAAGGAAATGGTCACTCTTTTTTTGGCTAATGCCCATCTTGAACTAGCACATGCTCTTATCTCCATTGTGTTACTACCATCACAGAGGTTATCGAAAAGGGCCCCATCATTGAGAGAGCACTTGTTGCAAAAGGGAAAATTCAACTATATAACTCGGATAAGGACAAGTCATCCGATGAAAAATATCGTTATTGGAATAAAAACAAGAATGTGGTCAATGATGGTGTCACTGATACTAAACATGTTTAGGTGCCCAATACCTCCCAGAGGCAACAACCATCCATGCCTGATGCCATATCCATTCCACAGGGGGCACCTTGACCCCCCCAACAATCCAATCAAGGGAACGATAAACGTCAATACACCCAATTAGGAGAACCCTTGAGCACCATCTTCCATAGATTGTTGCAGGTCAATTACCCAATTACATATCCTATGACCAAGCCACTTGATGAATCTAAGCCTAAACCAACCTAGTTTAAAGAGAATGAATACTGTGAGTTTCACAAGATTAAAGGGAATACCCTAAATAAGTGTTAGATTCTAAAAACATACATCCAAGATCTTATAGATCGAGGAGGTATTCATGTGGATTCCAACCAAACTTCATCATCCAATGCTCAATTACAAATATATCAAAATGTTTTCCCTAATCATAACCAAGATCCTAGCACATCTAACACAAACCCAGGACCTAATAGTAACAATAATTAGAATAATAACACCAACAACATCAGTTACAAAAATGTGCCACTTAACTATGAGGGTCTTATCATGCACATTGAACAAGTGGAACCGCGTGTGTCTATGATACATGTCAAATGAAAAGAGCCTTAATGTGCTATTACCACTCACCACACCCACATTACTATCTCTGGAGCTGCAGCGCTATTCCCATCACCTCATGTGAGCTCTTAGTATAACATCCTTGACCATCTAGGAAAGACTGCAACAAAATATCTATCTTAGATTTGCTAAAGTCTTCTCCTATATACCAGGAAATATTGACAAAAGCTTTATAGGATGCCCATGTTCCTGATAACATCGACCCCACACAATTCCAAGCCCTAGTTGGACATCTATCATCAACCTACCAACTAGATTTTAGTCAAAATGACATGCCTACCATCAACGCCAACCACAATCGACCCCTTCATATAGAAGTTATTGTCACCTAACATAAAGTAAAGAGGGTCTTGATAGATAATGGCTCTGTCTCAATCTATGTACATTAAAATTCATAAAGTAGGTAGGATATACCCACGCTGATTTAAGTAATCAGATTATCACCATAAAGGCTTATGATAATGCAGAAAGGGATTCTGAAGGGGTTATTGAGCTTCCAATTCAAGTTGGCCCTGTTATACAATACACCACATGTCATGTCCTTGATCTGGACCTCCCCTACAATATTCTTCTCGGCCAACCATGGATTCATGCCATGCAAGCTGTTCCGTCCACCTATCATCAATGCTTGAAATTCCCATTTAATGGAATGGAAGTTATGATACAAGTCGATCCTCAGACTTTTGAATACTACCGTTCACTTGAAGCTTCATTCCCCCACTCCCATTACTGCCCAAGAGTTGAAATGGGACCACCGCCAACATCCTCCTCTAATCCATCATCTAATTCATCACCAATCACCACATCTACCCCATATTCTACATCTGATTCCACTATCACCAATGTCCAGATCATTGACAAGGGATGTGGTGAGTATGAAATGAGTATTGGGTAAAAGCACAAAGTTGTGTCACACTTTCAGCCAACTTATCAACACAACTAAATTTAAGTATTTCTAACTAAAAATCAATTTTGGTCAAACATATGATCTAGTAAGATTCATTCTAGCTAAGTTAGATGATTCCATGACTTTTTCAACTAAAATTGTTGGCTACAAATGTATGGAGCACCACTTTAAGCCCAATTTACCAAAAAAAAAAAATATTTGAAAAAATTGAAGTTTCAATAAATCCTACTAATGTAAACAACATTTTTAAAAAAATATAAAAATACCCTTTTGTAGATCCATAAGTGTAGTTTTCAAAAATATATTCATTTTAATAGTTTAATTATTTTTTATATTTTATATTTTACTTTTACTAAAAGTAGGTTTTCAGCACAAAATATTAGGTTGATTAATATGCCAAGGAAAAATACTAAAACTTATTAAAAAAAATTGAAAAAAATATTATGCACTAGATAAAAGAATCTATTTTAAGATGGTATAATTTTGTTTCCATTTTAGATAAATATTTAATATGAAAGTTGACGTCCAATGAAAATAGTTTCTTTTTTTATTCACGCACATTTTAATATTTATTTAAAAATATATATTTATCAAAATGGGAAAAAAAATATCCATGCACTAAAATTTCAAGTTATAAATACACACAAAAAATTTGAAAGAAAAAAAAAAATTTACTATAAAAAGTTTGACGTCCCATGTAACTTCATTTTTCAGCATTTTATCAGCAACTAAATTATAGTTTTAATTTATTAAAAACTAGTTTAAAATAATTTTTTATATTTTCTTAAAAAATACAGACATAAAATATACTAAAAAATACATATTTCACTAGTTTACATCATTTCAAAATTCAAAACATATATGCCACTTTTTAGTGATTCAAGTTTAAAAATTGGATCAGCATTGGTCGTTTCCTTTATAAAGTGTGACACAGCTTTGTGCTTTTACCCTATTGCTTTGAACATGGCAACCATGCCACCCTCACCACACACATATGGTCAACCCTCCAAATCTGTACCGAAGAAATCTAACAAAAGGTAATCACCTTGAGCTCCAAAAATGTGGGAACCAACACCTATATATCTCTCACATTACCAGAATATACACCTGAAGATGATATAAGTCAATGGATATATCGTGAAGAACCTGAACCTACTCCTCTAAAGGAATATTTTCAAGAGATGTACCCATGGCCCTCAAAGTACACTAAGAAACACAATTATCAAGGGGGAGGTCTTGGTCCAGAAGAGCTAGGAAGAAAGTAGTTGATCGACACTTCTATACGTCCAAATAATTCAGGCTTAGGCTATGACAAAAAGAAAAAGGGTCCCACAACATTGACTAGTACCTCTAACAACGTCAATGTAAGTGATGGCCTTACAGAAGCTATACTAGAAGAAGAATGTATCATAGACGTGTACAATGATGTAGATCATGTAGACCTTTCCTCCATGTTCAAATGCCTATTTGTTTGTACCATCACCCTTACCCTTCATCGTCCCAAACTCATAGGTTGGGACCTACGTGACAACACACCTACCAAATCACTTACCTCAATGGATACCTATGTACACCTCATGGGATTGGGGGAAGATGAACACCCTAGTCACAAAAATAAGAAAACGAAAAATCCAAAAGGGTCACCTAGGGAAAACCTCCTTGAGGCACTTCTTGATTCAGAAAAAGTCAAAACAAAGGAAAAATCTGATGGTGAAAACTTCAGTGAGATGCTGGAAGGTTGGGACATTCATCTTCCCCTTGTAGGAACACAATGGTCTGAATGATCATCCATATTGATAGAAGAAACACAAGAAATCAATTTGGGAACTGAAGAGCATCCCAAAATCACTTATGTAGCCAAAGAATTATTAGAAGAAGAGTATACCACCATCTCCAAGATCCTCAAGGAAAGCAAGATCAATTTCACATGGACATATTAAGACATGCCTGGATTAGACCCTGCCTTGGTTGTACACCATCTAGATGTGAATCCTGATGCAAAACAATTTAAGCAGAAGCTTCACAAAATACACCCACAAGTTGCCCTATTGGTCAAGAAAGAATTGGAGAAATTGTTGGAAGCCAAATTTATAAGACCCATTGACTACTCCGAATGGATCTCCAACATCGTGTCAACTTAGCCAAACCTAATTGTTGGAAGCCAAATTTATAAGACCCATTGACTTGTGATTGTCCTTCTTGCAATGATTTGTCCACAATGGCAGATGGAAGTGAACAAATGAAATCAACTTGATAACAATAGCAATTTTCTAACTAAATCCTAATATGTTTAGTTAACAGATGTAAAGGAAATGAATGAATCAAAATGATGAAGTGCATAGACTAGTGCCTTATTGGGTATGTGGAGTCAAATGAAATCAAGATGAGCAACACCTCTCTGGAGAAAACTCAAATTATCTGGCATATATTTTGTTTACAACTTGTATAAACATGCAAGACTATGATAACTAAGCTCTACTTTAACAATCCAAATGAATCTCTCTGATTGCTGTGATCAACTAAAAGGATTTAATCTTTACTTGAAAGAACCAATCAATTAACCACACTGATACATCAAATGTGCACTGATGAATTGAATATAAACTTGTTACATCAATTTAAACAATTAGAAATAATCAATCTTAGAGACAACTTGGCAATAATCTCATTAAATTCACAGACAATGGACACCAGAAATGTGCAGCAACATCAATTGACTTTCATAAATACCTCCATTTTGAAAACATGCATCATAGTCTCTGATATGAGAATATTTATTCTACTGTATCCATCATCTACCTACTGTATATTGAAAATCTAATAGCTGATGATCCTCTTTACAATCTCACAATGCATATTTATACACAAGCATCAGAAAAACATCACATTGAGATCCCATGTTGGCCTTACCTCTGAATTCGCGCCCATTTCATGTCGGCCATAGTATTTGAATTTTTATTAATCACCAATGAAATAGTTTCCGAGACAGCCCAGTAAGTATGCCGAAGGAAATTATATCGCTGTCAGTTGCCCCCTAGTTCTCTATGTTTCGCCATGGCTTTCTACCGTCAGGGAGAAATCATACAGTCTACAAAATGTGTCATTGATTATGTTTTTTCTTTACGTGTTTTCCATTCACTGAGACACAAGGATATCTCCCACCGATGTGTTCCTTTTGTTTCATTCACAGTTGCTATAACATTCTGATATCGGGGAGACTCTATATAGATTACTTCATGTTTCACCAAGAGTTTTCATTTTTTGTGTATCGCTGTGACCTTCAACCATCGAGGAGACCTCTTGTAGAGCACACTATGTCATACTGAAAGTCTTCATACATCCAGTTTGTCACTGAGACAAATCAATTCCTATGCCGACATAGTCCATATGTATTCCATCGGTGAGACCCACCTGAATTCGCTAGGACTTACTCCGAAGTCACATTAGTCTCACCAAGATGCCTTTTGATAGAAAATACTTGTGTAATATCGGCGAGACTGAAGGTCACTTGCCAAGACCTTCCTTCGATAACTCTAACTCTTACCGATATGTATCTTTCTGCCACCAGTCGGTGTAACAATTCAAACTCGCCAAGACACAATGTCGATGAAGGGTCTTTCACACCGATAAACCTCCTCATGTATTAGTCGGTGAGACCCGACCCATTTGAGGAGACCTCACCCCGATGAAAAATACTCTTGCCGATAGACCTTTCCTCTGTCACCAAAACCACATGAATGTCTTGCCGATAGATACCCCTAGGTGAATGCTGATCGTTGTGACAGCAAAAATGTCTTGCCGATAGGCAACACAGACGTTTATCAGAAAAATGGATCGGGGAGACCCCAATATTGTCATGCCGATATGAATTGCAATATGAAATATTCAGTCATAGATGATTTTATGGGGCTATATGGGAAAAATATGGGCAAAATATGCTCGTGATAGGACTCGTTTGGAAAATGCATGGGTATGAACAACATGAAAATCATAAGAATTTTATAGTTCCAATAGTGGCTTCGTCTGGGGATGAATGATAGTAAGATCATTCCAAGGATCCAGATCTTTGGGTAAGCAGACCAGACACAAAATGAGCAAAATGGGAATGGACAAGTAGCAGTGAGCAGAATGGAAATGGAAACGAATGGAAAATGAATGCAAAATTGGAAGTGAACCAAAACCCTAAACTATTGTGCATGGAAAAGAATTTTAAAGAGGATTAGCAAAAGTTGTCCATGCACTAGCAACCCTTAATCCTCTGTATTTCAACTTCATCAGTTTTGAACTGTTACGATCTGAAACTCAAACCATATTTTCCCCTGTCAAATGTCTGGTTTTTCCTTGATTTCATCAGATTCCTCCTGAAGACATTCATGCAACCTTCCTTGTCATTGTTATCGAAAGTTCTTAGAGAATCATCATGCTCGGTTTGGCCCAAAATCCCAACACCATTCAGTAATTTGAATTCTCTCTCATTGTTATGAATTATGAAACATTCTCCCAGCTGTACTGAAAATTCACCATCAAAATGCTTCTCTTGAGAAACAAAACGTTATGTCATATCAATGCTATCTGAAATAAACAAATCTGAAACCTTTTGCACTTCTTCCAAATCGTCATTAGGAGACAATATTTGATTATAACTCACATCTCTAGGATCAAGCATATACGAACCAATCAAAGATGGAATTATATCATCCTTGGTATGCAAACAAATGTCTTCTCGACATGAGTTAGAAGTTTCAAAATCACATACCTCTTCTTGAACTAACACATGTATTTGGTCAACACCAAAGGTTTCTCCATCATCTCAAGAAATGCACTGGGAGTCATAAGAATCATTACACAAAGAACTTTCACTGTCAAAACAAATGTAAACTGGACACAAAACTTCAGGATCACCTTCATGTATATATCTCTAATATTCAAGAGTCAACAAATCTGAAATTTGCTCACTGCTGAGTAAACAAGTCTCATCATTTTCATCACTATAGTTATATTCTTCACTTTTGTCATCATCAAAAAGAGGTCCAAGATCATCAAAGAATGAAAAATAAGAAACACTACCAGCACAGTCATTTATTCCATCATTCAACATACCACTTTGTTTGTTTGAAAATATCTCCTCCTCACCATGAAGCGGATTTGAAAGCACTTCTTCCTCATCAAATGTGTCTTCATAGTACTCAACCGCAGCTGGAAGTGTTACTTGTTTACTATCAAATGGATCCACTTTTTCCATTGCTTCTTCCTCTTGGTCATCACAAAAATTGCAAGAATCACCTTGCTGCAGATCAAAATCCACAAATACATCTTCACAATCTGAATATTCACTGCTTTCTATGTCATAATCTGTTATGCAGGAAAGAAATTCAATATCCTCGTCATCCTTATGCATGCTATCATATGAGCCATATTGACTTGCACATGTCTCATCTTCTATTGGTTGCAGTGTATGACTGATCTTCTGACGCTTATCCGTGATATCACCATTGTCTTCATACTTTTTCCCTTGCATGGTATCAATAAATTTATTTACTGGATCAAAGGTACATTGTTTTGATGACTCTGGCCAATAAAATGATTCAGGCTCCCATGCTCCAGCAAAGTACATCCTCCATACACCATTGTAGTTTTGTGCAACATGCTTCTCATTTGGATCAGTACTAACTAACTCTGGCTAGGTTGATTCTATCTTGAAATTTCCAAGATCCACATCATAGAAATAGTTGATTTGATCTTGAGGTACACAGTCAACAAGCTGGTTCATTCTTGGCTCCCTATACAACCTTACTTCCTAACCATTCACTGGAATAGTTGCATAAGACAAATCAAACTGGACACTTCCCCCAACTACAGCTATCCATTGTCTTGACAAAAGCATCCCAAACTGAGGAGGGGTATCAATTACTGTTATATCTATATTATAAGCCACCTGTGGATAAGTAGCCAGTTTGACTTCAACATTTCTCATAATACCTACCACAGGAATATGTTTGTTATCCATTGCATAGCATTTTCCCTCATTGGTATCAACCCACATGCCAAGTTGCTTCATAACTCCTACTGGCATGATATTTATAGTAGCACCAGAGTCTATCATGCAATTCCTCAGCAATTTGTTATTTATAAGCAATGTAGTGAAAAAAGGATCAACTTTTGGGGGAGTTGTTAATAGATCACTCAAATAGACTTCTGGGATATTTAATTTCTCCTACCTATTGACTACTTTATTTTCAGAATTTATTATCAATTGAACAACATTGTCTATGTATTCCTTAATTTTCATCATCTCAAGTAAAGGAACAAACATTTTTACTTGAGATAACCCCTGAGTGAAGTCAAAAGAGGAGCCTTCTGCCTTAATCATTTTCTTCTGCTCCAATGTTTCTCCTTTGTTTTCTTCCTTTTGATTAGTCTCCTTCATTTCTTTGCACAGCTCCTTAGCTTCCTCCTTTTGGATAGGCTTTTGTTCACTTTTATCATGTTGTTTGTTTTCTTCTTTTTTCACAGCTCCTTGTGTCACCTTCTAATCCTTCATAAAGATTCCCCTAGGGACACCCTCCTTCTCATTTACTGTTCTATTTCTCAACCAGTATTTACTCTTTGCTTCTTCAACTGCAACAACAGTTAGTCTCTCTATCTCCTCTTTGGCGAGTCTCCTCATACTGCAGTGAGTAGGCATTTCATTAGAATGTGGTTCTATATAATCTTCTTCAGAATCAAAAAAGACCTGCTGTTTAGCCATATGGACATTATATCTCTGATTTGAAACATCATACTCATAACCATCATCCTCTGAAGATGAGTACCCTTCCTCAACATGGTGAAAAGTATTTGAAGTCAAATACACTGTGTGATCTTCTCCATTGTTTCCCATCAACATTCCCTCTTCTTGCATTCTTTGGGCTACAACACAATAATCTGGGGAATGTGGCTTATCACAAGCTTCACAGAAATAATTGTTACTTACCATATAGGTTCCTTTCTTGCTCAATGGATTAGGAGTGTCTTTGCTTCTAAGCCTAGCTGTTATAGCTTTTCCGTTCTTCCAGTCTATATTATAAGGCATGTCATTCAACCTAGGCCTCTCATTTCTGCAAGTATTCTCCTGTTTGTACTAATAATTGTTGCTTTGCTGAGGATCCCTAGGGTTATCTCTTTTATTGACTATCCCAACAGCCTTTCTGTTGTTCTCAATTGTCAATGCTATCTTTTGAGCTTTAGCCAAATCACTTGGCAATCTATTTCTTAGTTCATACCCTAATTTAGGATCAAATGCATTCAAATAAACACTCAATGATATAGAATCTGGAAGCCTTGATTTAGGAGGTATTTTAGTCTACAACTTGTTGAATCTTTGATTGAAATCATAAATTGAGTCATTCTAATTTTTCTGAATTCGCATCAATTCATGAAGAGTAGCATCTAGTGCACTTAGATTCCCATATTGCTCAATAAATCGGTCTTGAAATCCTTGGAGAGAATCAATAGAGAATGTTGATAAGCTATTGAACCAATCCCTAGCCTCTTCAATAAGTGATATCATAAACAACCTCATGTGTAAATCTTCATATGGCACATCTATGTCTTGGATGAAAGCATTGAAACTCTTTAAATGCTCTTCAGTAGTAATTACATTACTTCCCATAAACTTAGGCACGATACCTCTCCAACTACCATCCAAAGGGTAAGGGTATAATTGAAAACCTGCTAAATAAAACTACCTAATCATTGTTGTATGCTGGTGAGGGGGAGGGTTAGGTGGATATTGATATTGGTGCATGGGATTACTGAATTGTGTATGGTGGTGTGGCACATAATGCTGATTATGAGGTGGCTGCATATGTTGAGTAGGAATGTGAGGTGGAGAATTTTGCTGTTTGTATTGATTCCCTATCTGATTGTGAGGAGAATTTAAGTGATTAGAGGGCCCTGCACCATTATCACCCTACTTATGAGGCGATACATACTTTGGGCAACCAGCCATCTGATCACTAACTTGAGTTTTCTATAATTTAGCCTCTAATTCCTCTATCCTCTTCCTCTATAATTGAATTATTGCTTTTGCTTCCTCAGGAAGCTCATGATCAATAAACACATTGTGGTTACCCTCCATCT